>JBAIZL010000005.1:89684416-89706916 GCA_036971475.1 Prosapia bicincta
ACGATAAAACCACTCCCGTTTTGACACGTCGTTATACAACCGGCCTACCTTTCGCTGACAGGTTACATCCGATGACATGCTGAGGGCAATTTCAATCACTTTGGAAAACAAGCTCTGAATAACCGAGCCCTAGTTACATTACGAGATTGTTATTTGTATTAGATAACGCTGTCACATCCAGAACACTTGTCTTCAAATTTGTCCTGAAATAAAATTGCTATTACTAACGTACACCCTCCCCTTTGTATATTTTTCACTCCTTTTGTAAATTTTATAAGTATGACTACTTGAAAAACCTAATTTGAGACCGGATTTTCTAAAGTGTTTTACACAAACGAAAGGCGGAACACATTCACTTGAGGGGAATTCCTTCCATACCGTTATCAGTGTTTGGATTAATTGTTACATCAACTGCTTCAACCCTGTTTTAAGCCGTGTTTATGATTCTGAGGAGCGCATACAAGGTGTCAAGGTATGTAGTTATACCTATCTAGGATCAAGTCTTGAGTCCGAGGATCCAATGTCCGATTGAACTTCCTGGGCCTAAATTAACAGACGCGGTATTGATATATTGGAATCTGTCCGTTCTGGAGGTTCTACTGGCCCCGAGTAGTTCTGGTCAATACGTAGTGTCTGGTTGAAACTCATCTAATCCAAACTGGACTTTGAAAAGTGACTTCGGTAACCAGTCCTGGTTTTATAGTGAGGTCGAAAAGCTCTTTCAGACTGTCAAAAAGCACCCCCTCGGTTTTCCCTGACGCTAGTGACCCAGGGTAGGGTCTCGAGTTGGATGTTGCAGTAGGAGCGTGGATACAATGTACTTGGTAATAGATTTCAAAAATGCGTATCTATCTACGTGTTGCTTTAGGGCTTGGAGGTTAAAGACTAAGTACTCTAAGTCTCAAATCTTCTTATTTTTTTTACATTTCGTTTGTTAACATTTTTACATTAAACACACGATACATGTCTATGACTTTTAAACACCGAGTTCATGGATCAGGCTTGACCATGCTACGACTTATAAAATGCCTAAGCTTATCCATATTTATTTAGCTTATCATTACAGACTTTCGGTTTCAGTTTACTGTCGATTATTGACCTTAACATGGAAAGTTCAGAGTTGCAAGTTATTCTTGGTGGCTTACAACATTTACTATAAGTAAAATTTAATATCATTTTCACAAATTGTCCATATGTAAACAAACTTCTTTTAAAAAAAACATAAATTTTGTAATTTTATTATTATTTATAAAATTCTCAACACTTTGCCAAATCAATAGTTCATGTACAGTGCTGATTATAAATAGGAAAAATTTATTTCCTTGATAATGTAAAGGTTTTATACTAAAAGTTATTTTCAAAATTTTCTGATTTCATTGTGTCTTGATATTAGTTAGACTACAAAATTTAAAAAAGAAAAATATTTTTCTAATACCTTTGTCCTAATAATAGAACTGTTATTAATTAATAGTTGTTTTGTGGCTTTTATAGTTTTACTGGGCTGGAAATACCAGTTTTTTGTTCGTTCCCACTGTCAAAGATTTTTCAAAATGGGTGAATTTGCCTTAAATAAAATTTGGAATTATTTGTAGTTATTATCTAAAAGTTATTACCTAAAACAACATTTCCTTTTGTAGTATATACTTCTGAAAAAAAATTGTTTCTTATGTGATTGTTTTATGTCAATAACTCTAGTATTATGTTTTTAACTTTTGATACATTTTTGGGAAGAAACAGTTAAAAATATTCAATTGGTATAATTTTATGAATTGTAATAATTTAGAATAAAATAAACAAACAATGGAACTTTGTGTTTCATTATTTACAAATAGAAATGCAATTATATTTAATTAAGTAAATTTATGTTCAATGAAAATAAACGTTAATTAAAAATTATTTTGTTTGTAATACAACCACAAATCCAATACGATAAAAAGTTACTATTGGTCAGAACGACTCTAATAGATGTTTAATCAACCATTCTGTATTCAGGACGTGTTTTTCCACATTAAAGTCGAGTGCAAAACATGCAAATCAGTTGAGCCGCAAACACTTTACTGTACTCGTCAATCAGTATTGTAGCCTTTGACGGATATAGCTTGAAATTAAATTTTCCTTCCAACATTCACTCAGTAATTGTTTATTAGCAAGAATTAAGTTTTTAAAAATATAAAAAGAATTTTTTTGCAAGTAATCTTTACACAATTACTCAAAAAACTAATTACAGTAGTATTACTTTCGTACAAAAGTCACCAAATCTATAAAATATGTGTAGCGTAATAAGGTGGGCGGTATAAAAGGCTGCAATTTCTTTGATGAATGAGAACTAAAATTAAAAACCGTACTTAAATAATTATTAGTAGTTTTTCTAAATTTTATAATACATCCTACTTGAGAGACGGAGTTTCATAACATTGGTTTATAAATGATATAATTTGATAAAAATTCATTCACAATGTACTATTTACTAAACTTACTGTTCTGTTATAAATGTAGAAACAAATGTATTTTTAAATAGTTCTAGTCTTTTAAAATACTGCGAACAACAATAAAATCTAACTTCAAAATTTTTATGAAAATAAATTGATTTTATAAAACATCAAATCATTTTGGAAGAAATTGTTGAGATTCTCTCCGTTGTCTCTCACTTCTTTCTACCTCTCCTTCTCTTTCTCTCTCTCTTCCTCTCACTCTCTCTTCCTTTCTCTCTCTCTCTCTCTCTTTCTTTCTCTCTCTCTCTCTCTCTCTCTCTCTCTCTCTCTCTCTCTCTCTCTCTCTCTTATGGAACACCTAATTTACACAAACATCTAAAACCCCAGTATATATTTATAACTTGCCCTAAGCAAGATTAGTATTCAGATCCCATAAACAATAGTCGAATGAAACCATGAGGACATTAATTGGTAACGACTACCGTATTTGTAGAGTCAACACGGAATTAGATATAGAATTACATAAATTACGGTTGCACAAAATTCTCAAATAATTCAAATAATGCTTTTTTGTTATTTTTTAAACAAAGCAAGTTTAGTTGAATAGTGGTAACTTTCAGTTTTGAACAGAGAACGGACGATGAAATTGACACGACTAAATCGAGTATTTTAGTAAAATATCTAGTACAGAATCATAAAATTGAGTATCATCACTAAAGCACTCAACACACGTAAGTAATAATAACATTTTAGTTAATCGTCAGCCTAGATTTACTATGCTGAAAGTGTTATTGCAAATGCAAATATAGAACAATACTAGTTCAACAGCGTTTATTTTCAGAACAACAATGACTAAACATTATATTGACTAAGAAAACTATAAAAGTTTCAAAAACCCTTTCACCAGGTAAATATTAACAAAAACATATTTTTAAACATACTTGTTTGGATATACTTCATTAAAAAAAAAACAAGAACCATTAAGCGGGTGGTATTTAATTGTAGTTGTATATTTAAGAAGGTTATTTCAAAGTAAATTATTAAATAACAAAACAAAAGAAACAATTTGAAAAAGTATAAAAGCATGTGAATACTTCACTAAATATGCCAGTTATTCAAACAAAGACATTTTTGTTTCATGATTGTAAAATTATCGCAAATATTTGAAAACACACTTCATGTAATACACATCTTGAGGAATAACATGCGGCAATGTCATCATAGTTGAGTAACCAAGGCATTTGCGACTCTATTAGTTGAGCACAGAGAGGATTTGTTCGCTAGTTCTATCAAATTAAACACGATTTCACGAAGATCCCATTAACTCTGACACCAAGACACTAATTACATTTACCCCTAGTGAAGCTAGTTTACGTCACGTTACCTGAAAGTGTTAACTGTATTATAAAGTGGTAACGAAATGTTTACTCTACTTCTATTTACAGCTCAATCTTTAACAACGTGCTTTAACACTGTAGCAAGATGTTAATAACATTAACATCAGAATATCTTTACTATACCACTATATAAATCTCAACAAAAAGGGATTCTTAAATGCTGTAAATACCAGTTCAATATAAAACGGAATAATAGATTTTTTTAAATTTCATTCTATCTTAAACAAAACCCCCTAAAGTCACATTTTTTGTGTTCTAAATTTTCAAAAATTATTGTTATAATTTATCTATAAACAACAACTAGTTCTCTTTCTAATATATTTGTAACACCCCTAAATTCTTATTATTGAAATTAGGCTATCTATTTTCGAAATATTTAACGAAAATATTCCTTCTATTTAGCATACAGGTTGTTGAAATTATGTAGTCCGCTAGTACTAATGTATGATAATAAGTTATACAATTTTTATGTATTACCATTTTATATATTTAGCATTTTAAATATAAAT
Source organism: Prosapia bicincta (assembly GCA_036971475.1). Lineage (NCBI taxonomy): Eukaryota > Metazoa > Arthropoda > Insecta > Hemiptera > Cercopidae > Prosapia > Prosapia bicincta. The sequence goes on from JBAIZL010000005.1 coordinate 89,688,755, forward strand.
TTAGCATGATGCATACAAATTTGTCGGTTTTAAGTAACGTAAAGTTTGTCGAAATTTAAAAGAAAATTATGGTCCTCAAAAATGTTATTGTAAAGCGATTGGGAGGAATTTATACTAAAAATATTCGTAACCAATTAGGCATCCAAATGCTCTATTTTGCATTTGTAAGGGAGGGAGGTTTGTAAAGCAAGGTGACACATGGCAGGTTAGACAAAGGTGAAACTCCAATATTCCCATCTTTCTAAATAAATTATTATAGCACAATCTATATGTTGCTCACAAGGTAAATCCGATTTAATAATGACACTACAGCAATTAAATCACTTACATGCTAACTCTAGTTGGGATAATAGTTTCATCACCTAATCGTGCCATATCCAGAGTGTCGCTCTACAAATTTGTCATGAAAGCGTCACGCATTAATTTACAAACTCACTTCTTAACTATCTCGGTGGGGAAATTCTCTACATGTTAGTGTCACTTTTACACGCATTGCACATTACCCTGTATAACAAGAATAACAAGATGTAGCTGACATTCTGTCTTGCAAATGTAAATTGTGATTATGAATATTTGGGTTCAGATTTGCTACCTTGGGAAACGCTTAATCGTTTGTGACAGGTGTTTAAATCTTTTGCAGAGAAAGAGTACTTTACATGTCGTATGTAAACAATTCCACTTGATTAATTGATAACATTATATTATACATAATATTTTTATGTAAGAATCGTTGATTGAATGGTTACTCACAGAGAATAAACCTAAAGACGAAATTATAAGAAATAACAACTTCAAGTTTGAAATATTCCTGAGATATGTTGTAAAACCTCGAATAAAGAGAGGAACTTACAAAAGGTTTTTTTGTTCTATAATAGTTGTAATTAATAGCCCATGCAACCGATCAGTTCTCTCAACTTAGGTGTATGTTAAAGTGTCTGTAGCTTTCGGATAACGTAAACGATGAGCTGTTTCTTTGGTATATTAAGTAAATGTTTCGTTGAAAATGAAAATTGATCAATAAAATGTTATTATTTGGGATTAATAAATAGAATTATTTCAAATAGAAGATTTGTTTTAATTTATGTATTTCTCAAAGCTTTTCGAAAGTTAAATAAGTAATAACATCTTTAGAAAACACTATGATATAACACATGACATTTGATATAACATATGACAACTTATATCATTGTTTTTCCATAGGATGCTAATTTTGAAAAATATATAGCTTAAAACAGTTCTTCTATTGGGAGAAAGTTTTATTCGTCAACTATATTACAATCAAACGAATTCCATGTTTAATATATTGTATTGCCTTACTACGCTATTGGTGTTGTAAATATGTGTTTTACAGAGGTTAGTTCTATTAGTATTTCATCTTTAACAAAATATTTAAATTTATACCAAAAACGTAAAATTAAATTATTGAACACAAATCGTAATAGCCTATTTTTTTAGCAAACAGTATATTATTAATAATATTATTCGTGAAAAACGTGATGTCTTTGTTTTTCCTGAAGATACTAATAATTGTTTTATTGGCATTAGGCTTTGAAAAATATATAATTTAAAACAATTCTCGTGTTTGAAACATTGTTGTTCAATAACGTTTTATAAGAAATATATATATATATATATATATATATATATATATATATATATATTTACATACAAATGTATAAATTTATATATTTAATATGTATAACATATGAAAGTGACAAACAATGATTCATGAAACTTTTACTAACTTCGATTGTTTATCAATAAATCGACTTCAACATTTCTACGGCAAACACTCGGACCAAAAATTAAATAGACCACAATTATTTATTTAAAATCTCTTGTTTTCTGAATTACAAATTAAAAACCAATGATCTGTTGCGTCAACCCCTCGATTCTCTGCTCTAACGGTTACGCTATTAATTATGTCTATAACCATTGACATCATTTCTACAATTAACAGGTAATCATTGACAGAGAGATGAGGGGGGGATAAAGAGATTTTGTACCTTAATAAGAGTTGTTTTTGTTAATTATCTTTTAGGTTTTATTTGTATCATTTATGTTTTTAATTAGTAAATATTTGTTTCTCTTATATTGGAAGTTACTATTTCCTAATATTCCTATAATTTCTAAAGTTAATTCTTAATGATATCATTCCTAATCCTATGTCACCTGTCCTTCCTTTCACACAAGTGTGAGTAACGGATGGATACTTCCTTGAATCCCTATATTTAGCAGGTCAAATCTAACTACATATCTCATGCTATACCATCTGTAAGAAACAAAAGAGGGGAGACGTGGCAGTTGTTAAATCGTTTCAACTAATCCAGAAACGTAAATGTAGGAAACAAAAGAGGGGAACCGTGGCAGTTGTTAAATCGTTTTAACTGATCCAGAAAAGTAAATGTAGGAAACAAAAGAGGGGAAACATGGCAGTTGTTAAATCGTTTTAACTAATCCAGAAACGTAAATGTAGGAAACAAAAGAGGGGAACCGTGGCAGTTGTTAAATCGTTTTAACTGATCCAGAAAAGTAACTGTAGGAAACAAAAGAGGGGAAACATGGCAGTTGTTAAATCGTTTTAACTAATCCAGAAACGTAAATGTAGGCAACAAAAGAGGGGAAACGTGGCAGTTGTTAAATCGTTTTAACTGATCCAGAAACCTAAATGTAGGAAACAAAAGAGGGGAAGCGTGGCAGTTGTTAAATCGTTTTAACTGATCCAGAAAAGTAAATGTAGGAAACAAAAGAGGGGAAACGTGGCAGTTGTTAAATCGTTTTAACTAATCCAGAAACGTAAATGTAGGAAACAAAAGAGGGGAAACGTGGCAGTTGTTAAATCGTTTTAACTAATCCAGAAAAGTAAATGTAGGAAACAAAAGAGAGGAAACGTAGCAGTTGTTAAATCGTTTTAACTGATAAAGAAACGTAAATGTAGGAAATAAAAGAGGGGAAGCGTGGCAGTTGTTAAATCGTTTTAACTGATCCAGAAAAGTAAATGTAGGAAACAAAAGAGGGGAAACGTGGCAGTTGTTAAATCTTTTTAGCTAATCCAGAAACGTAAATGTAGGAAACAAAAGGGGAGAAATGTGGCAGTTGTTAAATCGTTTTAACTGATCCAGAAAAGTAAATGTAGGAAACAAAAGAGGGGAAACACATATTTTCCTAATTTCTTCCACTCCACTCCGACTAATATAAACTATTATATACAGCTAGAAGGTGAAAAGTATATCTATGCCAGAAAATACAATAATCGTACACGAATTTAGGTACAACAATGTACCTAAAACTCCACTCTTATTGAAATCAAGTATTTATTTTTGATGGAGACGTTTAGTCATTTTACCACATTGACAAGCAAAACAGCTAATGAATATTAAGGGCTACATTCTCTGGGATAAAGAACGGAAATTAATAACTAGCAGATATAAGGTGGAAAGATCATAGAGGAATAAAATTACTTCTTACGCAAGACAGGAAGATGAAAACATACAGGATAGTAAAATTTTTTTAATCTCATAAAATAACAATGTATTTTATTTTGTAATAAAAAAAACAATATGATTCTAAAAGGTGGCAAAGTAAGATTTTTGCTCAAATAGAATAAATTAACACATTACTTAGAGCGGTAGTATACCTGCCAACCGTTCTAGTCTTTAATAAAGGTAACCCACAATATTTAGGAAAGTACAATTTTATTTTGGATGTGATAGAACTATTTTAGAAATAACTCGAATAAAGTCAAACCTCTAAATTACCAATAATCTAATTCTATCCCCTATCAATAATTATCCAATAAGCATTAAATCAGAATTTCAAGTATTAACTTTAACGTACGTTAATTGTTTTACTATAACTATTACAATATTTACAATAATATATTATCTGAAATAGTTACTTTACTAATACAAAATAAATGTATCTGATACACTTAATGTTAGCACATATAATTTATTTTTGTTATATTTATCAAGAAAGTATACTGGCATTATATCTGCATGACCTCCTTCAATATTGTATAAAATATAAAAACAAACATTTAATAAAATGTTTGTGTTTATATGTGTCCGTGCAAATATGTATGTGTATATATATATATATATATATATATATATATATATATATATATATAACAAAAACAATTTATTGAATAATACAATTCAAAAGTTTTCGTTGGAAAGAAGTACCTAAACTTTCAATATTTTAAATTTATAGATATAACCTCTGTTATAAGTAATCGCACGAACACAGCTATTGAAGAAAATGTTTTTTGTGGGGAGGGACTTTCTAAGTTTTATTTATTTAAATGTTATTTAGCCATCCTTAGGGCGGTGTTACAACAATAATTACTTGTCTATATTTAATTTATTGGCGTGAAAATAAAAACAATATTAGCTTCATTGATTCTCAAAAACGCTTCAAACTTTTATGTTTATGAGACATGAGTCCGTATTTTACCATTTACGAGATAACACACAAATAAAATATTGTTAGATCTGATAACCCAATTTTTCCTTAAAATTTGCGGAAAGTTCAAACCCGAATATCTTGTATAATATTATTCTACATAATGATAGGTATTTTTCAGTGATAAAATTGCAAATATTTATAAAATTGTTTAAAAATTATTGAATAATTAAATTGAACTGTTGTAAATACTTTTGTTTGTTTATTGTTTAAGATTTTAATAGTAGCCACACAAATGAAACTTTCATTACAAAAAATTAAGTTTATATTCAGTAAAAGTATGAAATTTAGTGATATGATCACTGAAAATAATTAAGTGTGAATTAGGAATGGAAGTGGTTGTAATGAATTCCGTACGAAATAAGCCGTTGCCATTTTGTGTAATAAAAAAGGCTTAGTAAACGTGCTGGAGACAAAAGAATGAATGTAATCGTCAGAAGTAGGCACTCTTTGTAGCTCAAAAACCTTTGAGTAAAAGTCGGAGTAGACCAGTGAAAGAAACTGCATCTAATTATAAATAGTTGAATAAGTGATAGAAATATCCGTGTCCAACCCAAACGTGTCTTGTATATAAGTGTAAAATAAAGATAATTTAACAGCGTACTCGGGTTTAACCCTGATGTCAAAATAAGATCATTAGCCTTACGTTTGGAGCAGAAAGATTATTTAACTAAACCTTCTACGGCACCACTAGGTCTTAAAGTTTGTACGAATACTACTAAAGCACTGGTCAAATTAAGTTTGTGTAAAACTAGTTTGAATAGCTTTAAGTACCAACATTATACTTCATAAATAATGTATTTAGTAAATATACCCAATGGAATATTTACTTGAACTTGATGTCCTGTTAAAGGTGTAGCTACAAGTGTACCTTTTTATAGTCGCGAGCATTTGCAATACAGCGAATAACTTGAGTATACTAAAACCGACCTGTGTGAACTTCAAAAACTAATTCCTGCAATACATCCAAATTATCACATGTAATAAAGCAAATATCAGGATACCGATCTATTACGGAAATATTATGTTTCACGTATATCAAGGATTATTTGAGAAATTTAAGCTACTATTCTTTTATTACTAGAGAATGTCGCATATAGCAACCTGTGCATAAAAACGGAGGTTATTAAGTCGATAACAAGATAATCAAAAGTTTGCTTCGGTGACTTATGGATTGCCATGGCAAACAATGGTCTAACTGAGAATTGATGTATTTTTTTCATTTAGATCATTGAATTGCAGAGATTGACCACTTAATATGGCCTATTACTTATTGTTGTTGAAATCCTTGAAGTGTTTTTAAATATTAAACAATCTAAAATTTAATGACGATTTTTCAGAAACTTTTCAATTAGCTCATTAGAACGGCGAGGTTAAAAACTCCCGATATACGAATTGTAGTAAAATCTGTAGAGTAGTGTCCGATGTTTAACAATTTTCGAAAGCTATGATGAATTTTCATTTAATTTTAACTTAGCTAATTAAATTTTTTTACGTTAAAAATTCCATATATACCAATTTTTGTGAAAATCCCTATATTAGTTTCTGACATATATTTTTCAATATATATATATGTGTGTGTGTGTGTTTTTTTTTCATTGTAAAACTGATGATGCAAATTTTTCATTGACTTATTACATTGGATTCCTGAGGTAAAAATACCTGTCTATGCCGATTTAGGTGCAAATTCCTAGAATCGTTTCCGAGAAATAATTTACAAATACATACATATATATATATATATATATATATATATATATATATATATATATATATATATATATATATACATCTTTTGAAAACTGATGATGACGATTTGTCAGATAATTTTGATTTAACCCGTTTTATTCCTGACGTGCACACACGTAAAGCCTCTTCTGCGGTACCTAACAATCACCAACATAGCTTTAAACCACCAGCACTTTTGCTTAATGTCCCTACCGCCCCACAAATGACCCTCAGCCTGCAATATGGACTCCGAAGGCCATAGTGATTCTGATGGGTTGATTCTACTCAAATTAAAAGCATCTCGCGGTACTATATTTCTAGCACTATTGAACTACAGAAGTAGCTATAGCTTGGGACCCCCGTACTCCAAAGCCCAAGTTACCGTTTCCGGAATTTCAACAGTTACCACGATAACTCGTGGGTCAATGTAAGTTGATATCAAAACGCTAATGTTCACACGGTCTCCATTAACGAATCTAGGTTTGTCGTTGACCAAACAGCTACAGAGATGCCCCAAGAATAAGCATCCAGTAAGTGGCACTCTCCGTTCGAACAACTCGTTTTGGCCGACCCAAAAGCATTCGACAGGGATGGACCTGACCAACGATTGTTAGGTCCGAATCTTCAGGTGAACATGTGTACTCACAATTTTTGCTCAAGGGACCGATCAAAGTTTATTAATTATTCATTGGTAAAAAAAACATTTAAGTTTAAGTGTAATTAAATTATTATACTTTCTTCGATAATAAGTAACAACTATATAACATTTAACAAAATCCATAGAAACGTATAATTCTATTGTTGAATTCAATTTAAAATCTGTTGTGAATAGCTCTCTGCGGAGCCAAGATCGCTTAGTTTTATTTAATCGATGCGGGCCGACCTAAGTAAGTCGTGAGTAATCCTCCCTTAAGGAGCCGACACGGGTAGGCGCGGTGACTCCAACTGTAACCTGATTGAAATTGTCTGGCAGTCCTTCAGTTATATGTTAAAGATCCAAGTTATTCAATCTGCATTATGATTGAACTATAGAATACTTTTTTCTCTGGTACAATCATTTTACTTGATGAATCCTTGACCCTTCCTCGTTTCACTGCTGCACTCCTGCTTATTACCATTCAGGTTAGAGTTGGAGTCTCCCAAACAAGCATATACACGTGATGTAATAAAAGTAAAATATAAAACATTGCATAATGTATTTCAGTATGTAAATAAATTACAGACAATAAAATGTATATTCAAGGCAAACATAGAATAACCCTAAATGGCAGAAACCAGCCAACTATAAGTATTATATTTACTGAAGTTTTATACTAGGAAACCTATCTACGATCGGATTATACCCCGATTAAGTCCGAAATATTAAACGTCGTGTTTCGCGCATGAAGTGTATTATTATTTCGCAAAAGAGTTTTAAAGCGACTTTTTAATTCTAGTAAATGGCACATATAGCAGCACCCTGTGCATTAAAATGGAGTTTCTTTGTCAAAACGTAATTAATTTCTTTCCTCTGTGACTTATGGATTGTCATGGGAAATGCAGGTCTAACTAGGAATTGATGTATTTGCATATTACATCCAAGTTGACTCTTGCTTGAGTCTATTGTAATTCTAGAAATATGAACTTCAGAGGAAATACTTCTTTATAATTCTCGAAAACTTGATATCAAATTTTCAGAAAAACTTCCCTTAGCCCATTACAGTACTGACGTTAACCCCTTATGTATCAATTTTAGTCAAAACTCTTAGAGTAGTGTCCGAGAAATGTTTTACAAATATATAGAACTATATATATATATATATATATATATATATATATATATATAAAACTTTTCGAAAACTGATGATGACAGTTTTTCACCACATACCAAATTTTGTGAAAATATTTAAAATGATTTCAGAGAAAAACATTATATATATATATATATAATTTTTTTTTTCTTTTGAAGACTAGTAATGACGGGCTTTTAGAGATTTTTGACTTAGCACATTGGATTTACAAGGTTAAAAACCACCTAACAACCAATTTTGGAGAAAATCTTTAAGATTAGTTTTCAAGACAATATTGACACATGTGCAATTATTTGTCGTTTAATAATATTAAACAATTAATTTAAATAGGTAGATTTAACTATTTTTAAAAACATTTCCTATTTTATTAATTTCAATTAAATGTGCTCCAATGAGCTGTGTGTTTTCACCACTAATAACTTTTACAAAACTTAAGTAACGTTTTGACAGAGTCATGTATTTTCATATGTTTTTTAACTCAACGAAATAAACGTTTCGTTGCCTTTTAATATCTGGTGTTTGCCAGAGGTTGATTACGTCATCGCTATCTGAGATTCCCCTTTATAACGTCATCTTCCTCTCCATGAACATTCTTCTTGTTCTGGACGAACTATAAAAAGGCGAAGACTTTTAATCAACTAAGAATTAATCCAAACATATTTTAGTTCTTCTTATACCACATAAACAATTTAATAATTTTTGCAAATCAAACAAACTTGTTTCAACTCTTTACTTATATGTAAACCTGAATTATTTGTTTAGTTTTAAAAATGTTTAATGTAAAACATTCTAACAACAATTTTTCACTACATCTCAACAAATGAATCTGTTTATTTTAAATTTGTTTTAACCTTTTTAAATATTTGTTGGTTACACATGAATAACGGAAATATTGAAAATTGAAAATGTTTCAGTTTCAAAGTACAAATAAAGTACTTGCCTTCATGTACAGTATGAACTAGTTCCGTATGTATATTTTGTAATCTGACGTGCAACATTATTGAACTCGAATTTATGTTGAAGAAATTAATAACGAACGTTTTCAGAATTACAAATGTTTTGTAACAGTATTACAACGTCAAACACAGAAATGCTTTCTTGCTACCTTGGTCGAAACCGCAACAAAAATGGATCTCAGGACGGTTTATGATAATTAACCCAAGTCACAATGCTTTTGAAACACGTTCACAACCTCTAATCGAACAACCTGTTTACCTGTGATTTCAAACTGTGCCTGTAAATCATTGTTATACATTTTCCTACATTATTATTATTTTGTATTTTCGTTTATTTTAATTTATAATAAATACCATCAAGTTTTCATATATAAATACTTACTTGCTTCAATTTAAAACCTTAAACAACGATATCTATAAACCTGGGGCAATTTTATTAATATAGCTGAAATAATATAGGTTCTTAAAAAGTTCTGACTGATGGAGGTCCTCTGAAACGCATCAACGAGTAGTGTGGAAATGCTGGGAATGGCAGGTAATTATGATACTCTAAATTAGAATATAAATTCTACCGGAAAAGTAGAAAATTATCAAAAGAATATAGCTGAAGTTGAATACAGCATAAATAGGTATACATTATTTTTTATTCCATTCGATCATGATAAACTAAAACATGATCTACATTAGGGATTCTTAAACTTAAGGGACTAGATGGTTTTAAGAGGGGCGTGGATAATTTCTCTGAAACTAACTTCAGACGATACGTGTGCATCCTCGATTATCTATATCAGCGAGCGGGTAGACTGAAATGACACGAGCGAACTGAACTACGTCATTGTTTTTTGTAAAATCCTAAGTATTAGTAGATCCTTGTTTTTGCATTGTATTCTCTACACTTAAGGATAACATCTATGGAGTTGGGAATCATAGACCTATACATATTTGTATATGTATGTATATATATATATATATATATATATATATATATATATATATATATATATATATATATATATATATATAGTTAACACTCTCAGAAACAGGAATATTGCATTTTTTTTATTTTATACAATTATATTAAACTGATTCTTTTTGCTGATTATTGTTAGCATTTTCACAAATTTTTTAGTACTTTATAGTACTATAACTATATCAGGCCTCCTAAAATAATTATAGACTTATATGGTTCTAAACGAGTTTTAAAAATTTTCATAGGCCTACTATTATACAACAACACGTTTCAGCTTAGTAACATTATATAAACTAGAATTAAATGCAATAATCGCTTTTATGAGAGTGTTTATATACATATTTGTTTATTTATATATAAATAAGTAATTTATGTAAAACGTTATATCTTTACCTACGTTATCTATTTATAACATTTTTATGATATGTTAGCATAGTTCTGCTGGGCTGGAATTCTGTCATTTACTGTAATATCAGAGTAGTATCAGTTGTAGGGTTAAATATATTTATACATTTCATGAATATTTATATTAAAATTTAATAAATTTATCTGATGGGTAATTCATTATAATAGCTTGTTTCATAACAGATTTTAATTCTTGACCAAATAAGAATTTGGGGCCTCATGTCAGTGTTATTAAGCAGGTCTTGAAAGATTTAAGACCGCAGATCTACACAATTAGTTTACAGACAGATTAGTATTGAATCTGTGATATAGTCAGCTATCGTTAAAACATGTTTTGTAAGAATCACTAAAACAAGGAATAAACCAAATAATTCTCGTTTTGTGAGAATTTTTTAATAGGCTCAAATCGCAATTTTAATTCCCTCGTAATGTATTTATAGACGGGACATGCGAAAATGAAAGCAGTTGAGTTTTATTTCTATAGCCAGAAATTTGTTTGCTAGTTGTATGTTTTTCAGATATACTCGGCTGTTAAGTGAAAAGACACTCGGAGTTTTATTACATTTAAAGACCCTCGGTCGTGTTTTAGGTGGAGAGTGTAAGAAGAGAGAAAGATGGTGAAAAAGAAGAATTGTGACAAGTAGTACCACTTTTTAGACTTCACCTCCTTATCACAGAACACAAAGGTAGATGCTTTTTATGTGGAGCATCTCCATTTTAGCATATATAACCATTACCCAATCCATATGGAACCCTCAACATTCCAAACGTCCGCCCGGGTGACTAGTGACAGGCAGGTCTTACTGTAAGGCCATGTTTTCGTACCCCTTCTTACCCTCGGTCTCTTGATTTGGTCCTAGGTGGCCATAAACCCATCTCGACACGGCTTTGAAAATATTGCTGAAGCTCTTATTGTAACAATTATTTCAGATACTGATTCTGGTAAAGAAAGAACTAAATTAGACTAATTGTGTGCAGTGTTTAAGTTGCTCTTTTAATTATTGTTTAACTTTAATTCTAAATCAAATTGAACAAATGCTACAAATCTTTACGGGGGCGATAATCATTTTGAAACATCCTGTACTAGACATTTTACTAACATACTCTATTTAGTCGTGCCAATTTCTTCTGCTCTTCCTTTTTCATACAAATAGGACGGAACCACAATTCACCTAAACTTTAATGGTACTTTAATTCACATTAATATGTGTAAAATATTTCTAAGGCAAGCATTATTTGAATTGGTTGAAAACCTTACACAAACTTATTCTATTTTCTCCTATAAATATCTCACTTTAGACTATGCAAATACGGTAATCGTTAATTAAAAGTTAAAATTAAGTTAAAGTGTCAGATTTAAATGAAAAATCGTTTTAAGTATTAGTCTTTGTATGTCTTCAACAATCAAAACCTAATCGTTTTACTTCTATTTTTAATTGGTTCAATATTTGTCAATATTATGACGTTTTATAATACTTAAATTTATTGTTAACCTTTTTAAATAATTTTATTTATAAATTTTTTAAATTTATTATCATTAATTCCCTCTCCATTGTGAGTTTATTTCAGAATACTAATATCAACATCTGAAGAAGTCAACGTAAACCTAGTCCACAGCAGAGTTCTATAAGGGTTTACATGTCACTATGAAATGCACTTCAATAACACTTGTTTACTTATAGGTTAGTTGAATCATACATATTACAAATACATCCATATAGTACTACCTGATATAACCCTATCTGTATTTAAATATATCCTGATAAGTATATTATTCCTGTTATCACGGGTAAAACTGTATGGACACGCGCGCGTGATTGCAGAAATCTCGGCAAGAATTTTTATGAATGATTCTGACAATAAAAATGTTGCTTTATTTTACTTAATCGTGTCAGAATATTTTAGCTCTTCTAATACTTTATTCTAACAGTTATGTGTGAGATAGGTCTGTGAAGTTGTGCACAGGCCTGAAGAAAATGTTACTTAAGGCTTGGAATGGGATATTTTAGGGTATTGCGGTAAATTACTTTTTTTATCTGTAGTATCTCAATACACAATACCATCATAAATTATATATTTCGATATTATGAACGGGAATGATTTCATTTTTTTAAATTATGGGCTTTTTACAAGAACACAATGGGCCGTGTTATATTATAAATATTTGTAATATACATTTTGCATGTTAAAATATTTGATGTAACATCTTTATACTAAAGTATTGTATTTTATTTATGTAGACTACAACTTTCTAATAACTCTCAATTCGTTTATTATTAAAGATTGTTACAGTGGTCTAGTTTCAGTTTAAGTAACAATAGTTTATAATAAATATAAATTTAATGTATACAAATAAGTAAAATGAAATCGAAAAAGGTATTTAGATGGTATATACAGAAACGTTTTTAGCAAAGTTTCTAAAGCTTCTAAAATTATATTACTATTTGGAAAACGTTCATTTGTTTACTCTTGACGTTATTAAGTGATATTAGTACGATGATAATAGAATAACTCATATGTCTAGGAATTTGTATTTAAAAACGAATTTGATAACATTTAACGATTTGATAGAAGTCTAAAGAGTAAACGAAAAACTCACGTAAGTAATCAATCCTAAGACTTAAAAATAATATTAGTAATAAACTAATCATTTTACTTATACTTAAACGTTAAAATGTTTTAAAGAAAGTTTAAGGTATCTGTTAGAAATTAATTAAATATTTAACGAGTGCATGGCGCCTTTCCTGTCTGGAATGCCAAGGCCAGTGGCACTCTTCAAAGTGCTTACGCTTTGCATTTAAAATTCTGGCCAACAAAAATTAGTAGAATATACGAATTATAGAATATACTGTTTATTTAAAACAGTGATCAACAAAATAAATCATATTTTTATAAAATAAACAAATCCCCTGAATCCCAAATAAATCTTTAAGATATTTAAAGTTTATTAGGAGGTGTTATTTACAACCTTTAAGAGGTTGTATTTAAGAGGTGTTATTACCTCTTAAGGTAATTTAAGAGGTGTTATTTGTTTCACAAGGAACATAATTTTTTCTTTAATAAAGTCACGTAAACAAATATTAAATTAAAACGCATAAAAGTATTTAATATATACAAATAAAATATATAAACTTATACAACGTTTTTAAAACCGACTAAAGGGTATAAAATATTATTTCTTGACCCTTCTACAATTTTGAGCGAGAATTGTTAGTGCCTATGGATACATTTGTATTATTTGGAGAGAAAAACTAGGGGCTCAGTCAGTAAATGACACAATTAGACAGTCCGGATGAATTCACAGCTGATTTCAGTGAATTGGAAATGCGATTCACTTTAATTTATTACGTTTACTCCGCCCCATTTTTTTTCTCCAAGTATTACAAATATATCCATATCCTATTAAATATCTACCTCAAGTTTGTAGAAGAACTGTGAAAAATTATTTTCTGAATATTTTTTTTTATAAATAAACGGGTTATACCAACAAATAATGATTTCAAAATATATTTGCTCAAATATTAGGTAACAAAACTTAATTAAGAAATCATAACAAGCCTATTCTGTTTAAGGGTTTCTATGATGTCACAAAACTGTCTAAGGTTTAATATTAAAATTATTTGAATGAATCTGTACTTTTTTCCATTTTACAAGTATATTCCACTACTTGTATATTTATTTTACCTTGACCTACGGGAATATTTCATGAGATCAAAGTAATTAGTCAATATATTTTGAACGATCAATTGCAATATTTATTTGAATATGATTGCATTGTTTCATCTACGCCAATTATATCACAACATTAGCATTGCTTTCGTAATGCGACTGGGTAGTTATACGCCTCTTTTCTTTGTATTTAACCAACGCTAATTAGCCTACGATCTACTTGATTTCAGCGCAGACTAGGTCAGGCACTTACAAAAGGTACTAGAACTTACTTCTAGTGCATCTCAAATAAAATCTATTCTGGTAAAAGTTAACTAAAAATAAATAATGTTACAGGGAAATAAATTTTGGTACCTCATAGAATTGTAAAGAAATTTATTTTACAAGGCAAGTTTTATTGCAATATATATATATATATATATATATATATATATAAATAGATAATTAAGACATGTAATATGTTCCCATGTAAAAATAATGATCACAGATACATTTTTTCGTTTTTAAATTACGTAGGCTATATGACGTAAAATAAACGTTGAAGGATATCTCATAAATGCAACGTCACCCACATAGCTACAGCAGTCGTTTAGTTACAAGCATTTCGAAAACAGTACACTACAGTTTTAACCCTTTATAACCATATTATACGACAGTAATACATTGTAATTAAAACATACTTTAGGTTTAATGGTTTTCAAAATGAAAGTACAACATAATTTATATATGTATATTTAATATATACCCTATACGCAGGTTTTTTTAAAATTTTGAAATAAGAACTAAATGGAATTTCTTAATGTAAACTCTATATTTAAAGACAAAAGAACTGGAAATGCCCTTTTGTAATATAAATTCAAAGAATATCTGTTAATAAACCGTGTTTTAACAAACGCCCAACAAACACAAAGAAAATATTCCTTTATTTTTAAACCTTAAGAATAGAAAATGTGTCTGAAATTAATTTTTAAAATTAAAAGAAACATTTTTTAGCAGGTACCCAAGACAAATCAGAGCTTCTTTCAACATTGCAATAAAGAATATTGTTAATTTTCAAACCCTTACTAAAGTCGGTAATTTCTCTTGCGAGGAAAGTGTAATGCGGGTAGCCTGCCGCAAGTAATTTCTCCTCTTCCAGCTAAATCCTGGAAATAATAAACTTCCTAAATAAGGAGGGGGACAGAAAGAATGCCTTGATAAATTAGGGTGTTACAAAAGTCTGTCAAAATATTTGTTCCAATAATTAAAACATGATTTCTTGATAAATAAAGTCATTTCATTGACAAGTTGTTACACATCTTACGAATATATTATCCATTTGAAACCCCTTCTGGTTCTGATTATATTTTATGTTAATTTTTATACAACTTTATGGAATGTTTACGTTATTTGTCTCCTTTGTTGAATTTGATTAAAACTCTATATTTTTTTTAATAACCGTATATCTATCAGGTACTTTAAATACTAGGATAGTGTATCTAGCATAGTGTTTTTCAGTTCTTAATAGCTACGGCGAATGTTCAAAAACGTATTCAGATTGTATGTAAACCTGACTTAAATAAGAAAATCGTATCCAAGCGATGAAAATTAAAGCCGGCCCTTCCTACAGTAAATCCTCTGTTCCATTCACTACTTAGTAACTATATCATATGGAACACAATTGAGTTGAATGCCAGATGGAAACTAACGCCAACGAGTCGCTCGTCAGATATATGGGTTAGTTGGGTTAGTTAATTATAACATTTTTATTCTGATGTATAACAGCAGTAACGGTTCGTACATTTATGAACAATGGACAGATTTAAATAAAATTGTTACATAAGGTAACACACATCAGTTTTAAATAACTATTTCATCACAAAACATTTCTTGAACATTAAAAATCCCCCAATTCAATATATTTGTAACATTGTAGCTTATAAAAACTTCTTTATACATGGAACTACTAAAAGTTGTGATTTGACGTGTTTCAATAAAAACATAAAATGTAAATGTAACTCGCATTTCATGATGACTAAGGTTTTATATTTTCTAATATTTAAACTACATAAGCCACTTTTAGTTCGATGCTATTACATTATAAAAGCCTCTTAGAGTAATTACACACAATTTACCTCCAACCTAATTAATTCAGGTGCATTAAAAGCCTCTCGTTGCTACTTCATGACTGTTGTATAGCAGCTCCTTTTTTAACCGATTATTTGGCTTTCATGCTTCATAATCTACCGTTATCATGGATCAACTGACAAACAATTGTATTTTTACAGATGATAAGTTTGCTGCTGCTCAATATTATACTGCAGCAGTTCCGCCCTTACTTCATGACTGTGGTATAGCAGCTCCTTTTTTAACCGATTATATGGCATGCATCCTTAATAATCTACCGTTAGCATGGATCCACTGACAAACAATTGTATTACAGGTGATAAGTTTGCTGCTGCTCAATATTATACTGCAGCAGTTCCGCCCTTACTTCATGACTGTGGTACCGCCGCTCCTATCCGAAGGAGAGGGGGCGGAGAGGGGGCTGAGAGAGGTTGGAGAGGTGGCGGAGAGTGGGCGGAGAAGGGGCGGAGAGTTGGTGGAGAGGGAGCGAAGAGGGGGCGGAGAGGGGCGGAGAGGGGCGGAGAGGGGGCGGATAGGGACGGGGAGGGGCGGAGAGGGAGCGAGAAGGGCGAGGAGGGCGGGGAGGGACGTAGAGGGGCGAAAAGAGGGGCGGAGAGGGGGCGAAAAGGGGCAGGGGCAGCGGGGAGGGGCGGAGAGGGGCGGAGCTTACCTCACGCCTATATATAGCGACCGTGAACAACGACTGGTATCATTCTAGTTTGTAACTTCTTGTGTGCTAGATTGTATTTTGTAACAAGACCCTCTGATGATGATGACATGGTCATCGAAATGTACATAAGGGTTAATTCTTAAGTAACTTGTTTTATTTGTTATTTTTTATTATTTTTGTGTTCTTTTCAATATTTTTATTGTAATTCAGGTGCATTAAAAAGCTTCTCGTTTCTAGGCCTACTTATGGCTCTTTCTTTTTTATTACATTTAATAATTACACAAAATATTTCTTTGGCAATATTTAAAGAATTAAACCCATTTTAAAAAAGCTATATATGTTTTAGTATATAGTGCGATTGTACTACACTATTCTAGGAAGAGCCAAATAGTTTTGCCTGTACTTTTATTCTCCAGCTTGACTCAACCTTAAGAATAAGCACCTAACCCAAGGCAGTTGAAGTAGTTAGAATAGTCTAAGTAGTTATTGTTTTTTAGAATATTAATTAAGAAAAAAATGGGTGTACAAGTCGCGAATTATTATTAAATGGTAAAGTTATTATTAAAGGAACCTATGAAGCATTATTTTTTTAATTTACAAAAATTGCCACAAACTAAAAGTAATAATAATAACTCTTGTATGAAACCATAACACTTTCGCTACCGAGCGGCACATATATGTGTCGTTTCGTTTCTCTCTACAAAATGGCGGTAAGAATTCGATCTTTCCACACAGACCGCATTATGTGGGTCCGACCTTCGTTACAAACCAGAAGTGTAATGTTGTTGTAATAAGTTATTATACTACATAAAAACCCTAAAACTATTTTTGTTGAATATATGTTTGTGTTTTTTGTTTTTAGTACTTTGGGGGATGACGCAAATATGAGCCGGTCGGTCTATAGCACGAAAATCCTATCGTAGATCGAGCGTCCTCAGCAAGAGCCACTACAAAAGCTTGTATCAACAAACGCCCAATTAACTCGTCTGGAATAGTCATGCTGGACAGATGTAACATAGGCTACATGGCATATCTAAAAAATACAGATAATATAAATAGATTGTAACAGAGATAAAATATGTTTGCTTTTGAGTACCATATACACCACAGCTACAATGAAACTGAGCGACGAGCGGGAGTTTAACGTCGAATTGGAAACAAGGTTCATCAACGCAGGAAGATGTGGTTGTCCCATTCGCCGAGACTGCGGTAGCTCCTACTCCCTCTGTCTAATTTCACCTTCGTAGAATCATATTCTGTTTTAAAACAAACAATAGCCGTCAGTCATTTAAACTACCCCGAGCGGCGCATATGTAGGACGTTGGTCCAGGAATAGAGACCGTACAACGCATATGTAAGTCGGCTGGTATATACTAATAGTTATTTTGTTAACATTACGGC
>JBAIZL010000005.1:89709416-89726916 GCA_036971475.1 Prosapia bicincta
CGCGTGTGTGTGTGTGTGTGTGTGTATTACGTTTGCGCTTCAGTTAACTTAAATACATCCTATTTCTTGTAACATGAAATGAACGCATTTTTTTATATTTGCCCCCTGTGAAGTCTAAGGAAGGCTAATGGATTTACCCCTGCAGAGAAGTGGATTATTTCCTACACAAAATGGCTGATTATAAAAGCTGTAAACAGCACGTGAGACCACCCACTGGGTCTTAATAATGAATAATAATTCTTCGGTTTTGTGTACTTAGACTTTATGTTATATTTAGAAAATAATATTAAAATGTTTATAGTTGCATCATTTGAAAAGATTTGTGACGCAATTACCAGCAATAACACATAAAGGTTTCTCGTCCGTATCTCGCTATAATTGAAATATATAATTTATATAAACAGGGACGAAATATTTAAATATTTAGTGATGAATCTTTCACTACGTGGTGAATATATCGTATAAGTGAGGAGAGTGAATCAGCAAGTTTCATCGCATACATTTGAAATGTTTTTATCGTATATGTAAATAATGTTTACCTTTTTATTTTAAAGGTTTTCAATAACTGTTTGCATTAAAAAAAGTAATAAAATTAAACATAATAAAAATATTAGTAAAGTTCCAGTCAGTGTCAACCTCGGTTCTGCTGTACAATCAATTAAACTAAATCTCTCCAATCTCTTCAGCATTGACTAAGCCAAAACGTTTTCCCTCTAATTCTCCTGGTTTTACTAAACCTCTAAACTATCAGGGAATTCTAGCTTTACATTGTCATAGAGACATTTTTATATCAAAGTAAGAAAAATAAAGCAAATTGTAAGAAATAAACACTACACGATATATTGCTTGTTGAAAAAGGTACATCTTGCTCAATGTTTCAACTCTACCTGGTTGACTTTGTCAAGAGAGACGGGTGATGATTAAACGATAGCAGAAATGTTGACAAAGGAATAGATCTTCGTACCCAGGCCGAGAACAGAATAAAAGCAAGATAACTTATAATTTATGGCTGTTGTATGTTTCATAACACAATTATTATCTAAATTCTAACGAAATTTTAAATACATGTATTTACTGATAGGCAATTAGCACAAATCTAGGCTATCTGCCTTGTTTGTATTTCATATACATTTTTCAATTCATACGCAAATAGAACAATTGAAACATTGGCAGAAGATATGCAACAGTCACTAATATTAGCTGCATAATAGCATGCAACCTAGTCCTTACACACTTATTTATTCTTCTGAAACCAAGGATATGATTGTAAGACTGACTTCTACGACTGATGTAATTTATTTACAGATTTTATGTACTCACGTTCTATTTTTAGGTTTTGTTTAAAGCACAAGTAGATTATTCAAAAAAGAGAAAAACTTTGTTCTTTTTCGCCATTTTAAGAAAAAACAACCAGCTTTTAAATTTCTTGAACTAAATATTCTA
This sequence comes from Prosapia bicincta, assembly GCA_036971475.1. Classification (NCBI taxonomy): domain Eukaryota; kingdom Metazoa; phylum Arthropoda; class Insecta; order Hemiptera; family Cercopidae; genus Prosapia; species Prosapia bicincta. Next base: position 89,710,860 of record JBAIZL010000005.1, read on the forward strand.
TATTGTATTAGGTAAGTTGTTTAACCGATTCTAAACCACAAAAAAACGAGGCCTGAGACATTATAAGAACCGCATTAATATGAGTCTTTACATTTTCTAATTGAGTTGAGTCTATCATTTCAAAGTAATTAAATAATACTTGTACATGTGACCTGATTAAACCAAAAACAGGTCAAAGTTTAAAAATATAATTCCTAAATCGCGAGTTGCTCACTCAACATACATTTATTTTTTATTTCCTATAAAGTCTAATCATATAATATAATGTAATGTAGCACAATGTAAGTCCAAAATAATTTTACTAATATAAAAAATATCTAGTTTGTAAAAATATAAATAGAAAAATGAATAATATAAATATAAAATCGCGTTGATTTACAAAGTAAAATAAACTTTCTAAGAAAGCGACAAAAAACATTTTTCAAAATTAATTTCTAAAAGGAAGTTTCGTATTCGTGTTTAAATAAGATAGCAACATAACGAACCAGTGAAATTCTGAGTTCGGCAGCAAGACAATCGATTTCTATATAGACTAATCATACATTATATTGTAATGTATTACAATGTTCTTCCAAAGTATTTTTACGATCACAAAAAATATCTTTTATATCTGTAAAAATATAAATAGAAAAATATATAATGTACAAATATACAATCGCGTTGATTTACAACCCGTGATGCTGATTTGCCTTTCATATCTAGTTTCTTTGACGTCATTGCAGTAAGATAATTTCGTTCAATTCACTCCTTAGCTTTATCTACACGCGCTATCAATATAAAGAGATATACACTTATTTAACTTCGTCAAGTCGGCTTCCTTATTGCTTTACCCTATAACTGCCCTTGACCCTCGCTAATTAATGTATTCAATTACTTAACGTATTTAAAAGTAAGGTCGAGTTGGAGCAATAATATATGTTAATATGGAAACATGAAGTAACATGATATAAAATTGATAAAATAAAATTTGTTCATCAAACTAAATATTAGGTTTTAACAAATATTTTATAAGATTTTTTAAATACATTGTTACACTCCATACTAAAAGATGCCTTGTTTATTTAATGATTTCCTGTCTTAATTATACAATTTAATTATTTTTGTACTGTTATAATTAATAATTTAATTTAAACGATTTGTTTCTTAGATTAAATTGATTTGTTTCCTTTCTTTTAATTTCTTTTCAAAACGGAGTAACAAGAATTCAATAACAATCAGTGCAATTCAATAGGAAATGAAATTATTAATTATGTTATTCTTTAATATTCTTATTTGATTACTGTAAAAACGATTTTCAAAGATATATGGTAAGAATAAAAAGATTTACTCTTTAACATTTTAAAAGTGGAACGTTCACTTTGGACCCTTTACGGAAAGATTGCTCTCAATGTACTAAAGGCTAGGATGTGAGAGATGATTTATTCTGAAGGTAGATTGCTCCGAGAGCAAACACGCTTATGCAGACACTGAAAACTAAAGGCGTAACATGAAAGGAGGGAAGGACTTGAAACTTTATGATGTTACTCCTTAAATGCTCTGTGAATACAATAATAAATATAGGGTCTTTAGTTATAAAATTAAAAATCGATTATATACTTTATATTTATAAAACATTTTTACAATAGCAAAGATTATTTTAGTAAGTCAATAACGAACTGCAGTCTTTTATAAAAAATAGATGGAATATGTTTTTGCTAGCATGGTTGACAGTTTCGATGTAGAAGCATTCTATGTGAAAAAACATCCTTCTGTCGCATTTGCTCTAAACAGATCCACAACATTTGTTCTAAGCAAATAACATTTTGTAGCGTTCACATACACTCCAACACAATTAAACATAAAAAAATGGTGCAAAATAAAAAACATAGTGGAAGATTAAGGACACAGTAACATAAAACAATACTTTTTTTATTTTATTGTTTAGGTGAATAATTAGATTCACCGTACGTAATGGACTACAAAATTTATGAATAAAAGAATACTTAGGCCTTCTATAAGCAAAACCTTTTATGAAAGTACAACTGCGATGTATCAGAAAACAACAAAAACCTGCTGCTTTAGAAGGTAAGGCTGCATTTATTCCCTTCTTACCCTGAGGAAATATTTACTTTGGCTTTAAGATATTTTAGTAGAAGACCATTATTAAAATCCATGAATAATATCTGTTATTCTCCGTCATTAAATTTATTGCTGTCGTGTAAGGTTGTAATGCGCAAACAGCTGATATAACTTTATTTATGCGTTAAACACGGGCAGCCTTCTAATGACCAAAATTCAACTAACCAAAATGTACACATCACTACCAACATTACTACCCCAGAGCAATTAAACGGGCGACTAAACTATGGTTATTCAGTTATAGGCTATATATTGACCTAGATAGTGGTTATGCTTCCATATAATGCGTTGAATCTAAATCATTATATGCTATTCCATTCGCAAAATCATATATATTTCCAGAGTGTTTTAGCATTTTACACAAATATTTGAGATAATTATAAAATTATTAAAAAGTTTAAATAAATAGTTGTAACAAATTTTCACAGTTAAATGTTTACAGAAAAACATATATGTAAGGGTATAGGTGAGTGTGTGAGAGTCTGTGAGTGAGAGTGTAAATATGTGTGTGTGTGTGTGTGTGTGTGTGTGTGTGTGCGTGTGTGTGTCTGTGTGTGTGTGTGTGTGTGTGTGTGTATGTGTGTGTGTGTGTGTGTGTGTGTGTGTGTGTGTGTGTGTGTGTGTGTGTGTGTAGGTGTGTTTGTGAGTGGACACTTGTCGGGAGTTTCGTCTGCAAAGCGAGCGCATTGTGGGGTCGCCAATTTTTGTGGGGAATCCCCAGAACGCCACCTATTGTTTTAAGAGCTAAAATTAGTTTATCTACGTGTCTTATCATCAGAAAACATGTTAATTTAATTTTTGAAGACGACCCCACAACGTCATTATTTTGCATACGACTGTTTTTCGCACACCTCTGAACGCTTCCTAGTTTTAACACCACAGAGCGCTAGCGTCGGCAAACGGTGTGTACAGTGTGTACTTTTACTTGTGGGTCCGCTTTTGTGAGGAACTGGAGGTTACACACACTTCTTGTTCGTGGTACGTTTGGGGGCTTTTTCGTATGACACACTACTTGTGGAGAGTGTCTTGTGACGACTTCAGATACGTAGCCGGCGCCAATATATGTACACTAATTAGTTGTTTTGAAACTCCAAATCGTGTAGTGCCAAGAGTCTATTTAATTTATACCTTATAAAATCACAAAAACCAGACTAATTATTTTAATATATCTCTAAATTTTTCTGAATTTATTTAATTATTTATGCTTAATATCTTCTATTTAGTTACATTTTTAAGGTTAAAGATGATTGTCTTAGCTACTTACAAACATTTTTACCACGTAGTTTATCATTATTAAAATATGTTTGAATTTTTTGTAATTAGAGTTTACAATTTCAATGTTTATTTGTAATCATTGCATGCAGGTTATGCTTATATCTCTCAGATAAAATTTTGTTTTTACATTACTTTGCATATATATTTTTGCATTAAGACTAACTGAAATGTTATGAGAGGTGATATAACTTGGTTCTTCTCTTTCCAATATTGGAAATATTAAACATCTGTTTAGAATTAAAACTTCATAAACTTGAAAAAATATTTTATTCTATGAAACAAGATTCATCTATTTACGAATAATGTTTGTGGTTTTATTCAATTTTAATCCCAAATGTGTTTTTTTTAAATTTAAAACGTGAATAACAATATTCATGTACCTTTATCTATTAGGTCTGAATGTTAACGGCCACAAATTCCGAAACTTGACACACATTTTGGGCACTAAACAAAATTAAAGGATAAATAAATGTAGCTGGGCTTCGCGTATCTATTGAAGGACTGGTCATTATTCTGATCTATTAACGTTATAAATAAACGTTAACAGCGCTGGCCCAAACACAAAAATAAATTGATGAATTTGTTTGTTTTTTTTAATTAAGAGTGAGATATTACAAGTTGTAAATTAGAGTTTGTACTAGCAAAACTCACTGATGATGACTTTGCCTTTGAGGAAATAAATGACTAATTTGTGAGTCTAGTGTATGTATTTTATCTGTTTTTATTTGCTAATGTTTAAAGTAAACTAGACTTTAGGCTTGCAAGATAATTATTCATTGTACACGGGCTACACAATTTCGTTCCTTTTGATATTTAAAAACGAGTTTTGGCTTTTTAACAAGTCGTAATTGATAGGAAGAATAGAATTTCAATAGAAATAATAATGCGTAAATATATATTCTACAGGTAACTGTAAGAATAAATTTACGGTTTGTAAAAATGATAACTGGATATTTTAGATATAATTATAAGTAATAAAGATTTTCTAATTCCCAGTTAAAAATAGCATTAGAGAGTAACCGGAATTAAATAGCTGTAGTGATATCATAAATTAAGAAAAAATGTAAATAATTCCAAAATATAATTGTTTAGTTAAAAGTAAACATTTGTGAATGCTAGAAACTTTTATCACATTTTCTGGATGGTAAATATCTTATAAGGATTTCAACATAATCGTAAACTTATAAATTGTAAAAAATGTATGCTACTTTTCGACTGCTAAAAATAAATCTAACAGTATCTGGAAATCTGCCGGGCAAATACCTTCAAAATTCACGTTTGAATCTCATTTTCCCTATATATTGCTTGTAACCCTGACCGATGAAAGAATGTCCGAGTGTCGACAGTTTATGTTATCATATCAGATAGACATGTGTAAATAAACGTTAGCCGTAGTAGTTCCAAGATAAAGGGCGGACGAGACACAGCAGTTTCTGCATATCATGTCTTATCGCTTACATATAAATGTACATCTGCAAAACTATCTATTAACGGTGATCACCGGTAACAGAAGTGTTTTTGTAAGTGATAGCGGCTAGAAATTGTTGTTAATCACCGATCCAATCGCGAGTACAAGTTCTCAGTGTTTAGTTTTGGATCCAACCGTTTTTTACAATCGCTTACATTTGTGACTTGAAAGCAAAAAACTCAGGGCAGTAGGGTTTGCCCTTCAAAACCACAAAAATCTTGAAAGTATTGAGCCTCAAATAATATCGTATTAGCAGCTTTGTCCGAAGTAAAATAATGTACTTTTCTTCTCACTATAAATAAAGAGAAGTAGTCATTTATTTATCCTGTGACATTTGACCATGACAATTCTCTCCCATTGTCAAAATAGTGATATAAAAATTCAAATATTATTTACTTCTATATTCGTGTTGAACCGCTATTTTATTTGTTTATTTATATATTTAGTGTATAAAGATATATAAAATTAAGTATTAATTTAATAAATTAAATGTTTTAGACTAAACGTGTATATACTGGATTTTAGTGACCATATGTGTGTACATGTGTATATATATTTTTACATAATGTTAAAATATTGTAAAAATATACGATAACTCAATATTGAATATTGTAACATACTAACCATCTATTTTACATTAGTAATAGATATGTAAACTTATCCCTACTTCCATTTTATGCTTTAATAAATCAAGACGTTTGTACGGTTTGAGATGACAAAGGAACACATTTCCCTAAACTGTCTTCCTCATTTATGGAAAAATATGTTCCACTATAGAAATTATTTATATATCAGTATATGTTAATGTGTACAAAATATTACAATGCTCAGCAACTCCACCCATTCTTATAAAATTTAGGTAATTTCTTCTGAGAAAGAAAGGTCAAAACGAGAAAAAATTATAGATTAGAAAATTAGATGCAATAAGATAATGATCACAACCGACGACCGTACAGAGGCACTGTTTAGTAAGTCAGGTTAATCTTATTCATACCGCAGCTTAATCTACTTAAGATAATTTAAAAATCATTTTTGAAGATTAGATTAGCAATTCCAAATTCTTTAAAATAAAAAAACTATTGCTATTGGCATTTTCAATAAGTAGAATTTTAACTGTTTCCCCATATTCATTGTTTATATAAGTATAAAAGCGTTTCAGGTAGATAATCGGGGGAACAATAATACAAAAGCTATCCCTACGTTACGCACTCTAAATATGAAAAGGCATTTACTTGGTCCACTTAAACATATATTATGATCTAGCCTAACCTAATTCCCTTTTCTTGTTCACGTACAGTTATTCTACGCTTATTTTATATATATGTACAAACAATTTCAAACTATCTTCCCTAATAAAAATTTAATAATAGTATTTTTATAACTACAATAGCCAAATATAACTAAAAATTTTTGGTTTCGTTTTCGAAATCTCGAAATTTCGTTCTAAATCTCATTACACACTAGTTTAGTAAAACATATCGACTAGTTACGATGACGATGCCGTTTTCATCAGTGATAGGCTACTACTAAGAAATTTCATCAAGCCACGTCAATATAAATTGTGTATAAGCTTCGTACCGTACAACTATAAAACAAACAAATTAATGTATTTAAAACTCAAACAATAAAGACATTATAACCTACAGAACACCAAACTCCTTACTCACGAGTTATCTATTTTACATTAGTATTTTTTGTATCATCAATATACAGGAAATACTATTCCGCACGTGTAGGCCTAACTCTGTGGTAAATTTATCAAGGGAAAGAATCCATTAAGTTCCAAATACATCGTCGACATACAGGGTCCAAACCAGAAGAAGAAATTACTTTGTCTCTTTAGCATTGCTCTTAAACCTGCTCAAAACGAAAAAGGCCAAGAAATCCGTCTGTGAGAAATTCGGAATTTACAGCGTGAGATGTGCAATGGAACATATATTGGCCAAACAAGTATGTATGAGTATTAAGGCAAGAAGCAGGGAGCAGCATTTTAAAAACTACTAACTTGAATACTCAACGATGACCAAGCATTGCCTGGACAATCAGAGTTTCTTTAAGTCTGACCATTCTAGAATAAACAGGTGATTAGGTACAACACTCATGATGCTTGGTAGACTTGGATAATAAACTAGTTTCGAGATGTCTCAGTCATCAATGAGTCTGGTTGCTACCGCTAATTTAAATGTTTTAAGTAATGTTTAAATTTTAATAATTATATAATAATCCCTTACTTGATTTTCTGTTTTTATTCATAATTTTGTATTAAACTTATTTTATAAACGAATACTTTATAGCGATAATTTGTTAAAATATGTTTTAAAACTGTTTTAGAATTATTAATAGTAAATATATTTGTAATACGAGAAATATTAATGTAAAATAGATACCACTCCTTAGTAGGGAGTTTAGTGTTCTGTAGCTTAGGATGTCTTTATTTGTTTGAGTTTTAAATATTTCATCTTGTTTATTTTATATTTGCACGATACAAAGCCTATCGTTAATATATAATGATGTAGTTTGATGAAGGCCATTTACTGAGGAGGCGACATTGTCATCGAAACTAGTCTGTATATTTTAACAAACTAGTGTGTAGTGAACTGTTATAATGCATATCGATGTATCTTAGACGTGAATCTGTGAAATAAATTAGACAGGAGTTTCAAGGACAAATAGGCTAAGGTAAACGCAGTGTTTAAAATGCCTTTGCTACCATACCTTTCGAAAAAAATCAATCATCCAGTGCCTCCTGATGTATGTATAGTGTCGTGGAGCTGAACAGCATGGTTTTAAAGGGCTTCGGTAATCGATATAGTATATTTATATATTTACCCATTATATTAAGCCCCATCTGCTTTTACGGATACAATTTTTGCCATTTTTCCATATCCTTTAAATTAGGTACATTCATTATATTTTCATTGTAGTCGTAAGAATTTATTTAATTCCTACAGCATATCTTTTCCACAACGATTACAAGTAAAAAACCTTAACTTTCATCGTGTTAATACAAGGATGTTACTTTCTACAAGGCCGGGCGAAGAACCTGGGAATTTTTCAAAACGGATTTAAGTCGATTTCAAAAATCTTCTCTTACTATTGTATTAAATCTTTCTCCTGGTTTTCATTTATTATTAATTATTTTCCATTTTGTTGAAATAGCTACAAATAAAAATGAGGAAGTGACTGAAGAAGCAGTTAAATAAACTTGCCATAAAAAAGCTCCTTGTTATACTGGGTATACAGATTACTGATAATAACTAGCGATGTCTATCTTATTGTTAGTGCAAAAAAAACAAAAGGTTTTGACTGTTTTCAATTTTTTTACCTGTGTATTTGCTTTATTAACTGATTTTTCATCAATTAACACAAACTTTTGTAGTTAGTATGAAGTAATTTTACATTGAACGTAAGGTACAATATTGTTTATGATACCATGTCAAGCGAATGGTTATAAATACAGTAAACTTAAGTCCAAGCCTCTTCAAGATGAAGGGCTCAACCTGATCCCCGCATTTTGTGCCTCAATTGGTCAATCTTGATATAAATGTGTCTACAATATAATCTACGGGCGATGATCACCATATTAGAAGTATTCTTAATGCGTTTGACGCAGATCTAGCTACCTGCATTCATGCATTTTCATCTCTTTCTTTCGATTCGTAGGTTAAACGTGAACCACTAAGGGCAGCAGTGGGTATTGAATAGCTCTTCAAAAGATTTGTAAAGGTTGTATTTATATTAAAATAACACCAACAGTTTTGTCCAATATATTGTGCTTTTCTCTCAAGTGAAGGAAAATAGTCAAATTTTCTTCCTATGACTTTTGACTATGACCGATTTCTCCCAGAGTTGAAACATTATTTGTTTCTATCATCGATCGACTTCAGCCTCTGATTACCTATGTTTGTTTACTTATCTCTTTAGTGCAAACATAGAAATTAACACGTAGTACACATACGTTGGTCATATTAAATGCCAAATTGTATGCAATGCTGCGATATTCTAACAACACGAGTATACTATTGGTTTCTATTGCATGTTCGCACATATTAACCACATAGAACATTAGTATTGCAAGTTAGGATTATGGAAACCTGTCCATACTCCCATCCTATTCTTAAAAAACAAGACGTATTATTGCACTATCAAAATGCAACCGAAGATTCACTTCTGCATTATTCGTTATGGTAGTCTGTATTATTTATTCTTTAAATACATGACCGAAGTATCATATCAATCACATATTTGTAAATAATAATGGCCATACTTCTCTTCAGTATAATATCGCGAACCCAACAATTATGGATTATGCTTTAACGTCGCAAGGTTAGGCCATAGTCAATACAAATTAAAATAAAGCAATGCTTTATAAAATAGATTTTAGTTTAGGCCATCAAAATATAGATAAATATGAAAAGACCGAACTAACTCTAACAATTCTCCAACAGTATCTTCGCGCCGCCGGGAACCGTGATATAAATTTGCATGAGCTGAACTATCTATGTAATATATTGAATGTAATTCCATACTAAGAGGTGTATTTATAGTTGGTTGTTATTTTCCATATTGTTTCACTTCTTTTTAAACAAGAGTGTTTGTTCTAGAACTTCGCTTTAAGAAACATCAACTTATAAATACCCCATTTATAACATTATTGGTTTAGTAAACAGTAATGGTTAAGGCTTGTTAAATTAATTTCAGTGTTTATTTCAAAACTTTTCTATAAGAAACATAAACTTATAAATACCTCATTATAACATGAACGTATAACGGTTTAGGGTTAATAGAATAATTTCAAGAACATATACTTAAAAGCCCTAAACAGCATTGAGTAACTCTATCATTCTTTTCCAATTAAATACTCAGCACTAGACAGCAATAATGAATAGCCCATTGACCAGCAACGTTTAGAGCCACAAATGCCTACAGTACTTTTCACATATAAAAGGATGAATTGTGGCAACTAAGTAGTAGTATAATACTACGTTACTGAGCCCCTCCTTATATAACCTAGTCTACTGTGTAAATATTTCCCAGTAACAGAAAAGAGAAAAATACTGTTTATACCTATACGTCCTTCTCAGATAAAACTGAACCTTGTCATATTATGAGTTGTATAACAACAAAGAAATCATGGAGGGTAATTTAAATTGGGTAATAGTTTTTTTTCAAAGGTTTTTATAAAATAAAATTTACATATTATTTTATATTAATCGGCGAAGACATTTAAATAATAAAACAATACAAATAGATATTAGTGGATCTGTTTCTAAGTTAGCGAAATCCGCTTGGCTTACCATCGTTTTTACTTTTAGGATTAGGTCAAAATGTCAAAATTAGGCTCAACAAATAAATAATGATTACGGAACACATAACAGTAAGATTCTGGGTTTATTTTACCACGGGATTTAAGTAGTTTTCAGTGTACTAATAATACGGTATGTCCAGTGCATCCCCAGCTTATGAAAAAAGGTAATCAGTTTTATCACAACTATTTCCACAACTACCCTAAAATGACCACACACGTTTGTAATCAAGTTACTTGAGGTTCTAGGTTATAATAATGATTTAGTAGCTTTAATCGAAAGTGAAACTGTTCGAGAAAAGAGGCTCCAAGCTTTTAAATACCTGCAATCGGTAATTTCATACATTTATAAACATCGTGTTACAATTATATACACAACAATATTATATTTTAAACACAAATCATATTATGATTTAAATCTTATAGAATAACTTTAGTTGTTTGCGTTTTAATCATAAAACGGACGATTTTGAAAATATCAGCCTGGTATTTCCCTTAGTTGTAGGCAACTGGTATTGTAACTAATTATTTATTTTATATTTGTCATAAGTAGTATGTAGCTATAAAGTTATTATTTTTTAAAAAAAGGGTAGGTCATTCGGGCACACTTGCTTAGCTTGTTTTGAAGTACCCGTTGCTATTTTGCAGTGTTTTGTAGAAAAGAGTTTGTGTTTTATTTTACTTACAAATACAGTCGATCTATACATTTTGGGAGGTATGAATGAAATTTGGAATATTCTGTAGACCCTATAGTTTTGATAGTGTTAAAATTAATATTTGTATAGATAGATAAAATTGAATTTTATGTTTGTTTTATCTCTCTCTCTCTCTCTCTCTCTCTCTCTCTCTCTATATATATATATATATATATATATATATATATATATAATTGTTTAACATTCCTGATGATGTTGGTACTATTAGCCAACGAAAGCTTTGAATTGTATATTCAATTATAATTCTTGTATTTGTATTTTGACTATACACGCCTAAACCGCTGAACAGAAATTTATGAAATTTTTTGATACATTCCCAGGTTGGTTCGATTGAGGTTTGGAATAGATCTATTAACAGGTTTCTGCCCCAGTGGCTTAGGATGGTTCAAAATCTGATGTAAGTGTGTATGTATCTTATGAACGCCTAAACTTCTGAACATTTTAATGACATTTGGAGAGATTGTTTAACATATTTTCTGGATGGTTTTATATATATGTATGTATATATATATATATATATATATATATATATATATATAGATGTATGTATGTATATGTAAATTCGGAGGGATTGTTTAATATATTCTCAAGATGCTTTGTTAAGGTTAGTGTATATCCAACCAGAGGCTTAGGATTGTTCAAAAACCGATGTATATATGTATGTGTGTATGTATATATCTTATGGACGTCTTACTAACTAAACAGAGGTTATTATAATTTCGAGAGATCGTTTTATCTTTCATCAATTAAAAATCTTTTATAGTTATTATCAGAGTAATTTTACATTGAACGTAAGGGACTCTATTAGCTGTATAAAACAACTGTAGCGAAATGTTTACTATAAATAAGTGAAACCTCTCAACCACAAATTACTTTTTTTTATTATGTACGTTTCAATTGTATAGCAATCATATTGAGAGGTAATTAAAAAAAATAAAATTGTAATCACCTCTGAGAATGATTGCTATGCAATCGAGATGTACATAAGGTGTTAAATAGAAGAAAAATGTGATTTGTGGTATAGAGGTTTTATTTATTTATGTTAAGGAACACTATTGTTTATGACACCATATCAAGCTAATTGTTATTCTCCAATATAAAGGCCTGAACCTGATCACCGCATTGTGTGGGCACCATAGCTCCATACTTCTGTTCAATACAATGTCGCGAATCCATCAATTATGGATTATGGTTTAAAGACGCAAGGTTGAACCACAATCAATACAAATGTAAAATAAAATCATGATTTATAAAATATATTTTAATGTAGGCCATCAAATTATAGCCTAATAATTTGAGTTTATGTATGAAAAGACTGAACTAACCAACAATTCGCCATCAATATCTCCGCGCTACCGGAAACCGTTACATTAGGTTACACGAGTTGAACTATCTATGTAATATATCGAATGTAATTCCATAGTAAAAGCTATATGTATAGTCGGTTGTTTATTTTCCATATTGTTTCACTTCGTTTTAAACAAGAGTGTTTGTTCTAGAACTTCGCTTTAAGAAACATTAACTTATAAATACCCCATTTATAACATTAGTGCTTTAGTAAACAGTAAAGGTTTAGGCTTATTAAATTAATTTCAAGAATCTACGTAAAATCCTGAATCAGCATTAAGTAACTGTATCCTTTTATCACATTTAATCCCCAGCACTAGAAAGTAATAATGAATTGCCCATGGTCCCGCAACGTCTAGGGCCACACATGCCTACAGTATTTTTCAAATATGAAAGGATGAATTATGGCGACTAAATAGTGGTATAATAGCTATCAAATCGTAAGACTTGAAAATGGCAAGTGTAGATTTGGTCAATGTCTTGAAATGAGCTGCTATAATCTTACTTATTGTTTAAATAAAATTATACAAATGGCTTTCAGAGAACAAATGAAATCATCTTATATAACCGAAGGCTAGTGTAGAAACATTTCATAGTAAACGGTAAAGAAAAAATATTTTTTATATCTTTGCATCCTTCTCTTAAACTGGACCTTGCCATATTGTGAGTTTTACGCAAACCAATAAAATATCGAGGTTAATTTAAATCGAGTAATAGTTTTTCTTCATAGATTTTCCTAAAATTAAATTAAATATGTTATTTTAGTAATAATCGGTGAAGATATCTAAATAATAAAACAATACAAATATATATTACTGAATCTGTTTCTAGGTTCGGAAAATCAGTTTGGAGAGTTATCGTTTCCACGTTTAGAATTAGGTCAAAAAAGTAAAAATTAGATGAACAAATTTATAATGGTTTTGGAACACATAAATGTAAGATTCTGGAAAGTTTATGTTACCACGGGATTTACATCACGTTTTCAGTTGCTGTGTGTCTATTAATACTACGGTATGTCCAGCGTCATCCCCAGCTTATGAAAGAAGGTAGCGAAATTAGGTTTATCTCAACTATTTCCACAATTACCCTAAAATGACCACCCACGTTTAAACGTGCAACTTGAAGACCTGTGTTACACTGGTTATAATGATGTTTTAGTTGCTTAATCGAATAGTGAAACTGTTCGAGAAAGGAGGCTCTAAGCATTTACATACGATCCAACTTACCATCGGCAATTTCATACATTTGTATACGTCGTGTTGAATTTGTATACGTTTTGTAAATCTTAAATCTTATACTTTAACTTTAGTTGTTCACGCTTCAAACACAAAACGGAAGATTTAGAAAAAATCACCCTGATATTTCATTTAGTTTTAAGTAATTGGTGTTATAACTAATTATTTATTTTATACTTATCAAAACTAACACTTAGCTATAAAGTTATTTTTTATTAAATTGTGTAGGCCAGGCTATTCAGTCACACTTGCCTAACTTGTTTTGGAGAATCCGTTGTTAATTTGCCGGGTTTGTAGAAACGAGTTTGTGTTTTATCTTACATACAAACACATTCAATCTATATATTTTAGGAGGCATAAATAAAATTTGCAATATTTTGTAAAACCTTGGTTTTTTTATTAATTGAAATTTAAGTTTCTATAGATAGATAAATCTGGACATAATATTTGTTTTTATTTGTCAGAAATAAGAACCCTACATTTTTGGCAATCATACAAGATATATTAGTATATAAAAACCGCCAATTCATAAATAGAATTAATGGTATCGTGGAATAGGATTTTAGATTTTTTTTCTACAAAATAATCTATATTATGTTCCACGTAGAGGCAGGCATGTTGCATTGCTTTAACAGATATAAATATGTGTGTGTTGTTCAAAGACGGTTGAACAATCTGTAGATTTTTCAAACCTTATTTAAGTGTATCTTAAACATCTTCCCTAATTATTATATTAAATCTTTCGTCTGCTTTTAATTTTTTAATAATTATTTTCCGTTCGTTTAAAAATGAGGAAGTGACTGAAAAAGCAGTTGAAAAAACTCGCCATAAAAAAGTTCATTGTTAACTGAGTATACAGGTTACTGGTAAAAACTAGCGATTGTGGTCTTATTGTTAGTGCATAAAGAGATACAAAAGGTTTTGACTGTTTTATAGGTTATTCAATTTTTTCTATTTGTGTATTTGTATTAACTCATCGTTCATCAATAGCTAATAGCAGCTAATAATAACAATAGCTAATAACAGAGTAATTTTACATTGAACCTAAGGGACACTATTGTTTATGATACCATATGAAGCTAATTGTTATACCTCTCCAAGATGAAAGGCTAAACCTGATCACCGCCTTTTTGTGAGCGCCATAGCTCATAGTCTTCATATATATTTGTCTACAATATAATCTACCGGCGATGATCACTATCCTAGAAGAATTCTCATTACGTATGACTCTGATCTGGCTTCCTTCAAGCATTTGTATCTCTTTCTTTCTTTTAGATGCGTAGGTTAAACGTGAGTCATTAAGGGCAGTGGGAATCGAATAACCCTCCGAAAGATTTGTAAAGATTGTACTTATAATAAAATAACACCAACAGTTTTGCCCGATGTAATGTGCTTTTCTCTCAGATAAAGGAAAATAGTTTTTCTTCCTATGTTGAATTATTTACGTAAAGAAGAAAGCATTATTTGTTCCTATCCTCGACTTCAGTCTCTGGTTACTTATGTTTTTGATAATTTATCTCTTTGGGGCAAACATAGAAATTAACACTTAGTACATATACGTTGGTCAAAGAATGGGTAACAAGTATGCAATGCTAAGATATTGTAACAATATACTATTGGTTTCTGTTGCATACTCCAACATATTAACCACACAGACCAACAGTATTGCAAGTTAAGATTGTGGAAACCTTTCCATACTCTCATTCTCTTCTTTAAAAAAAGATATATTGTGCTATTGAAATACAACGAAAGATTTACTTCTGCGTTGTTCGTTGTGGTAGTCTGTATTATTTATTCTTTATATACATGACTGAAGTACTTAAACACTGCTTCTTATCGTTAGGTATATTTTACATGCAGTAAACCAATTCGTTGGATTGGATATAGAAGTGTTGAACACATATTTGTAAATACACATGGTCATACGTCTGTTCAATACAATGTCGGGAACCCACCAATTATGGATATGGTTTAACGTCGCAAAGTTATACCACAATCAATACAAATGTAAAATAAAATAATGCTATATAAAATAGATTTTAAGTTTATGCATGAAAAGACAGAACTCTAATAACAATTCGCCAACACTATAGCCGGGAACCGTGACATAATGTTACATGAGCTAAACTATCTATGTAATCCATTGAATGTAATTCCATAGTAAAAGCTATATTTATAGTTGATTGTTTATTTTCCATATTGTTTCAATTCGTTTTAAACAAGTGATTATTTTAAAACTTTGTTTTAGGAAACAAACTTATAAATATCCCATTGCAACATGAATGGTTTAGTAGACTGTAATGGTTTGGGCATAATAAACTAATTTCAAGAATATACGTAAAATCCTGAGTCAGCATTACGCATTTTTTTCAATTAAATCCCTAGCACGAATGAATGACAGCAGTAATGAATCGCCCATGGGAACGCAACGTCTAAAGCCACAAATGCCTACAGTAGTTTACAAATATGAAAGGATTAATTGTGGCGAATAAGTAGTGGTATAATAGCCATCAAAACGTAAGACTTGAAAATGGTAGGTTTTGTCAAAGTCTTGAAATGAGCTGCTACACTCTTACTTCTTGTTTAAATAGAA
>JBAIZL010000005.1:89731916-89939416 GCA_036971475.1 Prosapia bicincta
GCACAAAATGTTTGATGGGAATTATTTTGTATTTCTGTATTTTGTATATAAATTTTAAAATAATGTATTAGAGATTTCCATTCTATGACAATTTATTCATAAGAACACACACACACATAAAAATAACACTCAGAGAGACGTTCAAGAGATGTGGACAAAGAGGAAGGAAAGAAATTGAGAAAAGTGAAAAGGAGGGAAAATGGAGGAAAAAGAAGGAGTAAGAGAAAGAATCTTAATATATTTGTATTTTATTAAAGTTTTCCAGTGTTAAACCTAATCTCAAATAATATGTTTTGCAAAAATACCAAATAATAAAACTAAAACCAAATAACAAAAAATTGAATTATGAAGAATTAAAAACATGTAGCTTAAGGAATTCCAGTAATTTCTAATGCTTTTCGTGTTCAAGGAGTGTTTCTGGAATCTATCTGGAAGGTGTAAAGTCATCTACGAGAGAATCTTCATGCAGGTTTAATGATCACTGGAACAAGCCCTTAGATCAGTTATAATAATGACTTTTCCCTCTTGCTACAGCAACCTCGAGGCATAATTTTATTTATAGTATAAACTACATAAAATACTTAAAATATAGGCTTGGAATAATGCCTGAGTAGTTATATTTTTCATAGAGCATCTAAAGGTAATTATATAGGTTCACAAACTTAGCTAAAGTACGACTTTAAACATGATGGTTGGTTCTTAAAACACTAAATTATTGAAGTTCTAATATACTAATCATATATAATATACTCATTTCTGTTTGAAATATTTGTAAATATTTAAGTACAAAATTCTCCCTTTCCTAAAACTATGATATTTTACGTTGTTTATTTTAAAAACTTAAATAGAACTCTCTAAAGAAATACTGCTTAGATAGTAAGTTTTGAAAATGGAGTCATTTCTAAACACTGAAAAATATTGTAACGTTAGGAAAAACAGAAGAATGTACTAAAATATAGGTTATACTAAATGATTGTTTAGAATACGTATGTACTTTTCATAATAACAAAATACGTTTGTAATAGCTTTTATGGATCCTATCGATTTGCGAATCTTGAACATGATGTTTAAACCTGATGAATTGATGATTTCACGAACCAAAATCTTGGTGTAAAAAATGTACTGAGGCGTAGTTAATGAGACCTTAGCCACTGGAAAGAGAGGGGTGACTCGCAAAAAGATGAAAAGCATACGAAAAAGGTTGTAGAGCACAACTTATCGATCAGCAGGTAAAAGCTTTGGAACATCACAGGAGGCATAAAAAAATTTGAAAGTTGAATTCCTGTGTTTCTATAATGCATCTGCTACTCTGATGAGTAGTTTTAAATAATAATTTTTAAAATAAATTTACACCCAATAATTAAATTAGAGGTCGAATATTAAATAGAGGTAGAATAAATAATGCAATAAAGTATATCTGATGTTTAAAACCATTCTATTTATTCACCCTTAGGTTTTAAACCTTCAGCTGATATAAAATTTGTATTTACACTTTGGAAGATTGAACCTTTGGTTATTGTAAAGTATTCATGTTTCCTAATCATAAATGAATAGTCTAAAAGCCCAGGATTCGATCCCACGAAAAGGTGTTTCAGCATCTTAATTTAAAACAAATCTTGTAAAATTAATACTCTACTTTGAGTTAAACTTATTTTCATTTATAGCTCAGTTGACAATGATAGTACGTCAGCATACTAGCCTTTCTACTTACATTGTCTGCATGTCCACGACTTAATCTTTAAATAAATATTACTTGATTTATATCGTCAAAGAGTGATAAAACACAACTTTAAAAACAAAAGTATATTTTAATTAGAGAAAATATCAATTTTTATCAAGATAATTGTTTTAAAAGTCAACTAATTATATTCGTAACCGTTTTCAGCCCCTTTAATATTTAAAACTAAGTAAAAATAAACCTGATTTTTTTTTAATACACAAAGGGTTCCATTAAAATTTACTCCTAACTATGACCTAATCATTAAAACATTTGATAGTATTTCCCCAAAGAGAATGTTTTCAACTTGATTCATTTTTTTTTTTTATTCTTGTGACTCTTTTCATTACATTTTATCTTTGTAATTTAAAAATTACCTATATTATAACAATATCTGGATAGCTAAATTTTCTCCTAAAAACCAGATATTTTCTGTTCATATAGTAGTGAAAGAACCTCTAAACTTCTCGCTGCCAATTGAAATTTAACTAAACTCTAGTAGGCCTTAAATAATTAGCGGGTGAAACGAAGTGTTAACCGCATTACCTTCACTGAATACCATATGTTACGAGTAAGGCCTGCTCATCATATTATGCTTCCTTTATTTTATTAACCCTTAAAAATGCAATAAACCCTGCAGTGAAGAAGAAATTACTGTGTAAAGTAAACATATCTGACACATGTGTACGTATCCAATCATTTGAGTCACGCAGATTAACGCTGATGCATGTAAATATATATTTTGTATTACTTCAAGGATTATTTCAAGGTTGCCAAGTAATCAAATAATATTTCAAACATTTCTAAAGTTCGTGTTAATAGTGATACTCACTCTTGTTAAATTATCCACACATTGTTTTCCTAGTGTTTGAAAAAACGGTTTGCTAACATGAAAGAAATGTTCAAAGATTTTTTCCTGCTGTATAAAGGTGTGAAAATCTAAAATATCTAAAATATCCGATATAACTGAATCGTGTATGTGAAGCTTGTTCAATCATACTTTTAAGGGTTATTAATGAAGCTCCCTTTTCGACATTTTCCTAACGTACTCCAACCGCTGCAATCGAACGCGCCAGAATTAAACAAACATTCAATATAGCTCTTTATAACTTTACGAAAATTATAATATTCATATGGAAATATATTCTAAATTCAATTCAGAAACTAATATCTTCATTATTATTATTATTCCACAACATTCAAATTTAACAATCAAAACCTTTATTTCTCTTTCTACTTCTGTATATTTACGGCGCCAAGTAAGTTCAAATTTAATTAAAGAAAACTCAACTATATATCTATTTAAAATTTATACCAGTATAAAGAGAAAATAATTATTTATCGTAAATAATGTTCTAAAACAGGGGAACCTGATCAGTCGTATTGTTTTTGGGAGCAGATTTTTGAATGAACAAAGATTTAACACTGAAAATTATTATGTACATTCATATAGTCAATGCGTACACTGGTATAAAAAATTTCAATAACACAATCAATATGTACACTGGCATAATCAATTATTACTACACTTTATTAATCAATAGGTACAATGCTGATAAAACAGGTCTGATTTTGAAATATTTACCTAATTAAACACTGACTTTTTAAACCGATCCTGTTTTGGAGGAGATCCAAGCAAACAGTATCGCCGTATTTGTCCCAGCAAACATGTTAGGAACAGAAATAAGCAACTTCCTTGTGATTAGCGAAAGCGAATACCCTCGATGTGTTCGAGGCATTAAGCCTTTAGAACTTGAGCACGCATTAATTAAATAAAAAGATGAGCGAAACGTTTATGGATTGGGTGCTAAAACTGGACAGATTTTCCAAGAGAAAAGAAAAATTGCACTTTAGATGCACACAAAAAATCCCTACGACATTAATTCTAAACTAAAGTATGTGAATGTGGTTCTTTTTTTACAAGACGTAATTTCAATACAACAACCTCATGATCAGGGAGTTATAAAATATTTGAGGTTACGCTATAAAAAGAGATTTTTTAGAAATATTGTGACTAAAATAGAGAACAACGTAACCGTATCCGGCAACATTTTGTATTTAAGCGACTGTATAACATATCATTTTATGATACCATCGTTTACAATTTGAAATAACTTTGTAAACCAATTTTGTTTAGTACCGTATAAGTACTAGAACTTGAACAAAAAAAATTTTTATATTTTTGTTGTAACTCAGAGTCAGCAATTATTTCAATAATTATATACGGTTTAGAATTTACATTATTCCTAGCATTAAACTCATTTAAGTTTATTGTAATAATCAATGCATAAATAGCAAATACATCTGTAGTCAAAATATGAGTACAACGCCGTTGTTAAAAATCCCTTCGAACAGCATCAAAATTATAAAACATACAAATTATATTTTCTGAAACGTTATTCATTTCCTTTGGTACACTAGATTTTATTCTCATTTTTCATTCAAACTCACGCAAAGTTTATAGACAAATCTCAGGTTCTTACTTACTTTGCCGAGAAATTTAATCATTGCTTCTCAAATAACACTGACTCTCTTAATTATATTTCAACGGTGAAAACATGTTCCTTCCTTTTCAAACGGCCAAATTATTTATAATATTTAGTGTGTCACACGCAAGAGTAGGTATTGTATTACCCATTGCAGAGTTCCCTCTACTCTATATATAGACATTGTATTTTTGCGAGCTAAAAGTGTTTAATAATATACCTATAAATAAATTTATAATTTTAAATATTATTTTGTTGGATAACTATGTTTATTTATTTATACCCTTTTTGCTACTACGTAAGAAACTAAATGATGTAGATGAAACGGACTGGTTTCTTAGTTGTGAGTGAACACGTTCAATTGTTATTTTTGCAAACTTGATCACCTCATTCTAGAGTTTGAAAGATGCGAGAGCTTTTCTCAGAGCTTCTTGCGTTTTTTTTACACTTCCTAAAACTAAATAATAGCTGTTCATTTCACCATTGAAATGTAGATTGAATTGGTTTTGGGATCGAAAGGTTAACAATTTTGTTAGCTGCTTTTGTGAAACATTTAAGTATAATATTTTTATATTGTATTGTTTTAAATATGAAAAGTATATTTTTATTCATATCCGCTTAGTTTCTCTTTTTACGTTAAACGAAAAAAATTATAATGTATTTCCCAACAATTTAAATAGTTTTAACGGTTTAGAATTTACGTTATTACTAACTCTAAACAGTGTTTTTATTTTGATAATGTATACATTGCAAATACATCTTTAGTTGAGACATAAGTACATTACGTTCGTTCAAATTGCTTCAAACCGCGATAGAATTATAAAAGTTAACCTAATTTTTGCTAAAATATAATTCATCTCCTCTGAAACAATAAAACTTAATTTCATTTCCCATTCCTACCGTTGAAATAATCACGCAGAGCATATCGGCCGGTCGCAGGTACTTTGAGTTAGTTTTATGAGATATTTAATCATTGCTTCTCAAATAAAACCGGCTTTTCAAATTAGTATTTAACGGTGAAACCGGTCCCTTCCTTTTACCGGTTTTCATTTTTTAACCAAAATGATTATAATAGTTAAGGTACCATACTCAAAAGGGGAGATTGTATCACGGATTTTAGAGTAATCTCCACTCTATAAAAATACATAGTATTTTTGAAAATTTAAAATATGTTTAATAACTTTACCTAGAATGATTATCATATTTTCATATAATATATGCATATATTAAAACTCCTTGAATACCCGTTAGAACGTATGAAATATCTATTTTTAGTTAAAATATAAAATATTGTATACACCCAAAACCCCAAACACAATCAGAAATAACTAGTAATACAAGTCACCTAACTCAATCTAGTTTCTATTCTAGATTGGGATTTTGTAATAAGATCATCTGATGATGATGAGACATGGTGGTCGAAATGTTCATAAGGGTTTTTTCTTAGGTAGCTTATAATAATAGTTATTCTTGATGTTTTTGTGGTATTGGTGAATTGTCCAATATTTTTTAAAATATATTGTATGACTGTGCTCATAATATTGTATATGTTTTAAAGATTTTATTACATAATAATAAAATCTAAAATTTTGTATTCTGTTTCTATAGTGTTTCCCTACACAATATCAGATAGGGGACTAACAGTCCATAAGGTTTTCTCTTTACAATCAAGGTTTGAATATTATAGTCCTATATTTACTAAATATCTGTTGGATTCATAGCAAACGTTCGCTATGTAAGTAAACCTTCTGATGATGCTAACTGTGTTGGCGAAATGTACATCAGGGGTGTTTAAATATTTGTAGCAAGGGTTATTGTTATTTATTTATCATTATGTAAGTAATATATGTTTACGGTTCATCGGGAATAATAATATTCACTTAATTTATATAATATACTTTTTATATTTTGGTTCTGAATGACTTGCCATTATTTTTTTGGTATAATTGTAGCTCGTTATTTTGGTTTGATAAAGTGGCTTTTTTATTAGAACGGTTACGATTGATCCGTCATTTGTAATGTATTTTAACTTTAGAAGAATTTCAAATTTGTAATCGTCACATTATATTGATTATGCTTTTGTTCATATGTCATTTTATCACATTTATCTAGGTTTTCTATAGATGTAATGACTTCAAAAGGTGGAACGAGTATATAATACGACTATCTATTGGGAAGGAAAAAGTTCATAGTACATTCATTGTACCGTGAGTATTATTAATGGATAGAAGGTTCTGATTGAAAGGAGTTCTCCGGAATACGTCGACAACAGCAATATGTGAATGCTATGTAAAACAGAAAGTTATGATACTTTACGTACTAAGGAAAAATCTAGCAGAAACGTACAAAAATGTGAGTGTTTTTGTTTATCACGGTCATCGACTCATAGGCAATGGCGTTGGTGATGTTTACCTAATAATACTTAATAGGTTAACGTGATAGCGAAGTCCCCCAACAGTTGACAGTAACTAATGACTAGAATTATCAGTGACAATAGGTAACGGCTACATTAAGGCTTACGGCAAGTAGGCCTTACTTTAGCATAGTCTTTACTTTGCAAGACTATGAAAACAAAACAGCTTCATCTCACAAAGCTTCTTTCCCTCCCTAATATATATTTTTTGTCCATTTGTAGCTACGTACTCGTCTTATTTTACAGTCGAGGTATAAAAACGCGTTACTTCATACTATTCCTCTACTGCATATATACCTGAAGTACAACACTCTAGTGTATACTCAACGAGGCATTATATACATACAAACACATACAAACACACACACACACGCACACACACACACACACACACACACACACACACACACACACACAAACACACACATACATACGTATACATATATGTACTATATAAATGACGACTGTTTTAAAAACAACTGTTCTGAATTTTTAAAAAATAAATTGAAAAAGCGTTTTCTATGCTTAATAATGTATTTTAGCAATATGTACATGTCGGATGCCAAGCAACCAACTTTAGCAGCAAATAAATACAAAATATATTGGTGAAAATACTGTTTTCTTAGATCCTACTCTCTCCTGAACACTATACTAGAAAATGATATATTAGATAACTGTGTTTGAACTTATCCATGTTAGTTGATGTTGACCCTCAGGATGGAGTTTTACAATCAAAATGTAAATCAGGATAATAATAATTTGTTGTGGTTATAGGGTGCATAGTAGTATTTATAAATAGCCAATGATGCTATATTATATTTCTACAAGTGAAAGAAAGTGAACAGTTAAGGTACTCCTGATCAAAACTAATCAAAGTTTAATTTAAAAGATACAAAATTATCATACAACAGAAATCGATATTTGTAACAAGTCGAGAAAAAACCGTTCACATTACAAAGAACAATGTCAAATGAAAATTGCTGTATGTATCCCTGGAACTTGTGAACTCACACTACATATTTTTACATCTTCCAAAGATATAAATGAGCCAGAGAGTATACTTACTTGAGGGAGTGAATCCGAAAGCAAACGAGCATTATTAGATGTTTGTGTGGGTCTTTTTTTGTTTTTTTTTAAACTTGGAAGCGGGTTTGAATTGCCCGAAGCACTGCTACCTTAAGGTATATTGTACTTACCTCCCAGATCTAGTCAAATAACCCCTTCCCTCTTACCACGTTTAGGAGTTTCCTGACTAGAGTTTTACCTTCAGCATCCACCGAAGCAGTTCCATCACCAAAGAGGTTGAAGCGCCTCTCAGCAAGTACTTCACATCTGTAAATAATGTGTGTGGCAGTCTCCAGTTCCTGCCCGCATAATCTGCACACTGGTTCATCTTTGTAGATACACATTTTGTGCAAATGTTTCCTTAGTCCACAGTGTCCCGTGAGTAGACCTGTGACTATCCTCAATTCCTGCCTAGACAGATAGATGAGATTCTTCTGCAGCCCAAGGAAGGTTTTCTAAGGGTTACATTACTGTGTCTCATCCCTTCGGCCCTGATCCAGTGCTTACAGTGTCTTTCAGCCATCCACATTCGCACTGTCATCTTGACCATGGATTTGGAAATACCTACCGCAGGCTCCGGTCCAATCAGGGGAATCGAAGACCCCTCCCTGGCCAGCGCATCTGCGGCTTCATTTCCAAGTATTCCCCTATGCCCTGGCACCCAACCTAACTTGATTTGATTGGGCCTTGCCAGAGCTTGTAGGTTAATTAGGCACTCCCTGACTATGGCCGAGGTGACCACGTGCCCGTTTAGTGCCTTAATTGCTGCCTGACTGTCGGAGAAAATAGCAATCCGGGTCCCGTGTGTTTCCCTTCTCGCTATCTCTCCCAGACAGGCATTTATAGCATATACTTCAGCCTGAAAGACAGAGGTATGCCTCCCCATAGAAAAAACTAGTTCTACCCTTGGGTTTTTACAATACACCCCGCTCTAGTGCCGAAGTCCATCTTGGAGCCATCTGTGTACCAGATCTGAGCTCCCGATGTTAACGACCCCGACCATTCCATCATAGTTTGGTGGACCTGGTCAGGTGCAAACATTCGAGTAATGTGGTCGCTGCCCATTTCCAAGACGGGTTCTTTGACCACGCACTCGATACTCATATGTCCCGAGACATCTGGGAGGTTAGCCCAGTTGCTCGAGTTGCGCAATCTCCATTCCGCCAGCCTCGCCTCTCCCCTAAGCACAAGCTCAAAGGGTGGGAGGTTAAGCATTAATTCCATTGCTGCACCTGGTGTAGTTGACATCGCTCCCAGTGTGCACAGACAGGCCAATCTCTGGATAGAGCTCTGTTTAGCTCTTGTCTGTGCCTGGTTGGCCTTTGTCCACCACACCAGAGCTCCATAGGTAATCATAGGTCTTATCACCCTCAGATACATCCAGTGCATCATTGATGGCTTCAGTCCCCATTTCTTACCCACCATTCTTCTCACAGTCATCAGTGCCCTTTTGGCCCTGTTAACTGTCCTCTCAAGATGTGGGTTCCAGGTGAGTTTCCTGTCCAGAGTAACTCCCAGGTACTTCACCTCCCCCACAAACTCAAGGTATTCACCAAACAAGCGGGCATCCTGGTCGTCAGATCTTTTCACTTAATGAGAGCAGTCTTTTTTGGATTTACCCTAAGGTTCTCCTTTTTACACCACTCTTCAATCAGTCGTAGAGGATTTCTGATTACCTCAAGGACTGTATCAGGGAATCTGCCCAGGATCAGAACAACTATGTCCCCCGCATACCCTAGACAGAAGTGCCCCTGTTCATTCAGGAGTTCAATAAGGTTGTCAACCACTAGGCACCACAACAGAGGAGAGAGAACCCCCCCTGAGCACAGCCCAGACTTGTCTCCGCCCTTCTGACCTCCCCTGCCACCTCTACAGAAATGCTTCTGTTTGTTAACATGGAACTTATCCAACCACAAGTGGTGGCATTCACTCCATGACGTCTTGCACCACTTACCATCGTCTCCACTGAGGGGTTATTGAAAGCTTCTTCAATGTCGAGGAAGGAACCTATGGCACAACCTTTTTTGGCGATCATTTGCTCAATCCTACCAACCACTTGATGGAGAGCTCCCTCGCAGGATTTCCCCGGTTGATAAGCATACTGGTTCCAATGCAGTGGTTTTATGGCCAAAGCACCCCCCCCCCCCTAATATGCCTATCAACCAGTTTTTCAAGTCCCTTAAGAACAAAGGACATGAGTGTAATAGGTCTGTAACCTTTCCCTTCCGATTTGTTACCGGTGGGCTTAGGTATAAAGACCACCTTACTAGATTTCCAGGCTGCCGGCACATAACCTAGAGCAATGCTTAGCCTGTATAATTTAGTAAGTACCAGCACCAGCATATCCATTCCCTGCTGCAGCAGCACAGGATAGATCCCATCTGGACCTGGAGATTTGTAGGGTTTAAAAGTGCCAACAGCCCATCTTACCCTTTGTGGAGTTACTATCCTCCTTGCCACTTCCCAGTCCTTCCTCTTACCATGTCTTGTGGAGAGTTTGGCAACTGGTTCAGTGTCTGCTCCCCCAAGTTCCCTCAGAGTACTGGAAGGGAAATGTGTTCTGATTAATTCTTCCACAGTTTCCCCTGCAGTTTTTGTTATATTTCCCAGTGGGGTTCTTAGCATCCCCACCGGGTTAACTGGGTCCTTAGAGAGCACTTTATGCAGTCGTGCTCCTTCCCGAGTTTTGTCAATCTCTTGACAAAACTCCTTCCAGGACTTCCTGCGTGCTTCTCTAATTGCCCTGTTGTATTCGGTTAGTGTTTTCCTATACTGGTCCCACTCCCCGTTTTTTTTTTGCTCTATTAAAGAGTCTCCTGGTGGTCTTCCGAAGTTTGGCTAGCTTCTTGTTCCACCATGACGGATCCCCTTCTTTTCTCCCCTCACTGAGAGGGCAGTTATCAGTAAAGGATTTTACTATAACCTCGCCAACCAATGCGGCAGAGTCTTCTAGCTCTCTCCTCCCACCATACTCCAATCCAGCCTCCTCAATCCGAAATCCCAGGTCCCTACTGTAGGAGTCCCAGTCTGTTCTTCTTGGATCCCTGGTTGGCCGAAGCATGGCTGAATTTAGAGAGATATCATACCTAATATGTCTGTGGTCAGAAGAAGATGGTTCATCCGACACATGCCAGTTTAGTACATACCTAGCCGTCTGGTTCGATGCCACCGTAATGTCCAGGACCTCCTGTCTGGCCCTAGTGACAAATGTCGGCTCTTCCCCCTGATTTAAGACTAGTAAATTCTTAGAGCTAAGATAAGCTAAAAGTTCCTCACCTCTAGAGTTGGTACCTGTACTTCCCCACGAAGTGTGATGGGAGTTAGCATCCATCCCCACCAGCAGCTCCTCATCCACAGCCCCGCAGTCCTCGACCAGCCTCCTCAGCTCTTGTGTTGGTAGAGCCCCCGCGTAGTCAAAGGGGAGATATGCCGTGGCAAGGTTCAGCCTCTTCATCCTCCCCTCCGCCCGCAGCTCCACCGTCACTGCTATTAAGTCCCTGCTGCAGAAGTCCGTTAGTACAAAAGCACTCAACCCCCTCCTAACCAGGATACACGTCCTGGGAACACCGGAGTCCTTATCGAACAACAACTTACCTCCAGATGTCGCCAGCCCGCATATTCGTCCTCCAAAAATCCATTACTCCTGGATGAGAACCAAGTCCACCTCTCCCCTGTCCAGCATCCTACACACGACAGCACTCGCCACCCTGCTATACTGTAGGTTCACTTGGAGGATCTTGATCATTGTTCTGCCTAATTTGCAGTCGCCTGGGTCCGCAGAGCAGCCCCAGGACTAGACAGCGTGCCCAACCCTACAGCCACTTCACCGGTTTCTGTAGTCGGCAGCTTGACAGCCGCCCCCGCACCCCCAGTGATGGCTGCCGTTGACACATCTGCTACAGACTCACGGTTTGCCGTCTCATTGGCTCCCGCTGTCTGTGCAGTCTCGAAATCAATTCTTTTACTTACTTGGTCCATTAACGTCCCACGAGTATGGGGGAAATAACGGTCTTCCAGAGCAGAGCCCCCACTGCCCTGGCAAGACAACATACAATGAGGTTTTGTCTGGTTCCTCAAGGGGATCGTGTGCAACTGCATTTTATACCCTGCAGCCATTCATCCTTCGGCACGATGCCTTCCACCTTGGATTGGGTATTCAGTCACTGACCTTGAAGCACACCCCAAGTTCAGGACATTATTAACTGTTGCTCATGGAGCGAACAGCCTGCTTTACTCTCTTTTTTACAACTGTGTCGTTAGGGTAGTTTCCCGCCCATACTTCACTGTCGCATTGCCCTTGGTTCACCTGGGAGGTGAGAGTAGCATTGTGAGGACTTAATTCCCAACTATAGCCTTGGTCCAGGCCTGCATATTCAGAAACCTTCCGGAATCCTTATTCACAGGTAACCTACATTTCTGTAGGCCGTCCCACTATCCGCCACCTGTGGACCCGCCCGGTTGCTCAGGCCAGCTTGCCGGGTTGTGTGGGTCTACTGCTAGTGTTCCCAGGAAAGTACGGTTAGTTGATCCTGATTAGATACGTATCTTGCTTATACAAATTGCATCAGTTCTGTCTAGGACAGATGTGAGTGAGAAAGCGTGAATGTGCGAGGGTGTGATTCCTAGAGAAACGAAAGTTATTAGATGTTTGAGTCAATTTTAAGTAATCAAGGCTAAGAGAGTGTAACTGATTCAGATTGGAAATGTGTCTTTTTTCTAATGAATTTCTTATGAAATCACACTACTCAGGACAGATATGAGCGAAAGAACGACAATGTGTGAGGACGTAGTAGTAAGGGTATGGAGCATTTATAGTGAGGTGAGTCGATTGTTGTTAGTCATGACGTAAAAGTAAGTTTAGCTGACCCGTATTCGGAATTTGTCGTCCTTATAAAGGAAGATGTAACTTATGTCCAGAACAGATAAAAAGGATTGCGTGAATCTGTGAGGGTGTAATTTCTTGAGTAACGAGCATCCCTAAATGTGTGTGAATCATTTTTAAGTCATCACGACTAAGTGAGTATAGCTGATTCAGATTCGAAATGTATCCTACTTTCTTCACAGTAATGATACGAGAGAGTACAAGCATGTATGAGGGAGTGGTTCTAAGTGTAACGAACAAACTAAGATGGATGAGACGCAATTGTTTTTTAGCCATCACGGCTAAGTAAGTTTAACTGATCCTGACTCGGAGTGGCTATCTCATTCTAGAGTTAGACGTAAATTCTGTTCAGGACATATATGAGGGAGAACGCATGAATGCCTGAGGTTGTGATTCCTTGGCCAACGTGCATTTCTAGATGTATGAGTCTCATTCACATCTCTCTCTCTCTCTCTTTCTCTCTCTCTCTCTCTCTTTCTATCTATCTATCTCTCTCTCTATCTGTCTATCTATCTATGTCTATCTTTCTCTCTTCCTCCTTTCTCTTAACGTCAAATTTCTGTTTAACTGTTGCTATGTATCTGTTCTACTCGTTACAGGATTTCAATGCCTTCATTAATTGCATATAAACCTGTTTAGTAGTGCGTATGTCATCACAAACACAGAATCTCTTCTGTTCAGGTACTAGTGTGAAACTGGCATTGCTCTCTTATTAAAAGTATTCACTCAGTGTAACAGTAAAATATAGATAACTAGACGAGATACCTATTTAATTACTAATAATCTATGGCCTCTATTGTGGAACAAGCTTTCGTTTACATAGTATGAACATTAGAAAAATATAATTACGTTAGTTTTAAAAACACATTTTAGTGATAACGATAAAAATTAAATGACAAATTAAAGAATCATCTCAAAATGTCTAATAACAATTTTTTGCTACACATAGACCACGAAAATGAAACCTATTTAATTAATAAAAATACTGTTTGTATATGAGCAAATTACAAACTATGTAATATCTAAGGAGTTACAAATGTTAACTCTCATTTAGAATGTTACAATTAAAATTGTGCACAGTACTGATCTCAATAAACCAAAAAAACTGAAAAATGTAAGCGATATTTATTCATAGCCCAAAGCTTACTACCCAGTGTTTACTTGGTGCAATCAATCGGCTAAATAGGGCCGGTTGCGACAGACAAAAGGGATGTAAGTAATTCTCTTTAAATTCTATATTTTGCATGGATATTATAAGAAGAGCAATAATTTTTTAAAGGTATTTTTTTCCCTTAAATGGTTGATATGAAGCTTAGTAAAATTAAATTTAGTATACCTAGATTCCACAAACTACTCAACCAATTCCTGGAGTCAAAATAATCAAAATATTTCCAATGAGGCATAATGCTATCTTTATAACTACTTTCGAAGAAAAAGGTTGGACTTTGCTTAGTTTTCTCTCAACCATAAATAATATTTTAAAAACAGAAGTAAAGGTTTTCTAAAATATTTTTTAAAACAATTGTGCAAAGTTTGAATTTGATAATTGTAGCCCCTTATAGATGGAATAAAACAGAATCGTATTTTGTAAGAATAAACACGCAATTAGAAAATTTAACAATATAAGATCAATATTTATAAAACATTTGATGATTGTTAAAGATCAAGAGCTTTATGTAACGTTTTATAAAATAGCATCACTTATTTAAATACTTTAGATTGAATTTGTATGCCTAACTGAAAAGAAAAATTATAAGTGTGCTCAAATATTTCAAATAATAATTACTACTAACACACCGTCCACATAAGAAGGCAAAGGTTACCAAAAACTCAATAAAACCCTACACAATAGAGGACGACTAATAAATGTTTTGTTGAACCAGCCACAACAATTGCCTTGCCTATGACAGTGAAACCTCCTCCCGGCTTCGCCCTCTAACCTACACGACAAAATTATTTTTTCAACATTTCATATTGCCTAGCCACGCATTCACGAATTTTGTAAAAAAAAGTATATTTTTTCGTCATTTCAAAACGCCTAGCAACGCTTTCATGTATTTTGTAAAAAAAATATATTTTTTCAACATTTTAAAATGCCTAGCAACGCTTTCATGAATTTTGTGAAGAAATATATTTTTTCAACATTTCTAAATACCTAGCAACGCTGTTATGAATAATGTGAAAATAATATATTTTGTCAACATTTCAAAATGCCTAGCAACGCTTTCATGTATTTTGTAAAAAAATATATTTTTTCAACATTTTAAAATGCCTAGCAACGCTTTCATGAATTTTGTGAAACAAATTTATTTTTTCAACATTTTCAAATGAATATAAACTCTGTTATGAATAATGTGAAAAAAATATATTTTGTCAACATTTCAAAATGCCTAGCAACGCTTTCATGAATTTGATAAACAAAATATATATTTTCCACATTTCAAAATGCCTAGCATCGCTTTCATGAATTTGGTAAACAAAATATATTTTTTCCACATTTCAAAATGCCTAGCAATGCTGTTATGAATAATGTTAAAAAAAATGATTTTTTCAACATTTCATAATGCCTAGCAACGCTTTCATGAATT
Organism: Prosapia bicincta; assembly: GCA_036971475.1. Classification (NCBI taxonomy): domain Eukaryota; kingdom Metazoa; phylum Arthropoda; class Insecta; order Hemiptera; family Cercopidae; genus Prosapia; species Prosapia bicincta. Next base: position 89,747,068 of record JBAIZL010000005.1, read on the forward strand.
TTGTAAAAAAATATATTTATTCAACATTTCAAAATGCCTAGCTACGCTGTTATGAATAAAGTGAAAAAATAAATTTTTTCAACAATTCAAAATGCCTAGCAACGCTTTTATAAATTTTGTAAAAAAAATATATTTTTCAACATTTTATGAATGTTTTTAAAAAATATATTTTTTCAACATATCAAAATGCTTAGCAACGCTTTCATGAGTTTGGTAAACAAAATATATTTTTTCCACATTTCAAAATGCCTAGCAATGCTGTTATGAATAATGTTAAAAAAAAGATTTTTTCAACATTTCATAATGCCTAGCAACGCTTTCATGAATTTTGTAAAAAAATATATTTATTCAACATTTCAAAATGCCTAGCTACGCTGTTATGAATAATGTGAAAAAACAAATTTTTTCAACAATTCAAAATGCCTAGCAACGCTTTTATAAATTTTGTAAAAAAATTATATTTTTCAACATTTTATGAATGTTTTTAAAAAATATATTTTTTCAACATATCAAAATTCTTAGCAACGCTTTCATGAGTTTTGTACAAAAAATTAATTTTTTCAACATCCTAAAATGCCTAGCAACGCGTTCATGAATTTTGTGAAAAAAATGTATTTTTTCAAAATTTCAAAATGCCTAGCAACTCTTTCATGAATTTTTTTAAAAAATATATTTTTTCAACATTTAAAAATGCTTAGCAACGCTTTCATGAATTTTGTAAAAAAAATATATTTTTTCAACATTTCAAAATGCCTAGCAACGCTGTTATGAATAATGTGAAAAAAATATATTTTTTCAACATTTCAAAATTCCTAGCAACGCTTTCTCGAATTTTGTAAAACAAATATATTTTTTCAACATTTCCAAATGCCTAGCAACGCTTTCATACATTTCAAAATGCCTAGCAACGCTTTCATGAATTTGGTAAACAAAATATATGTTTTCAACATTTTAAAATGCCTAGCAACGCTTTCATGAATTTTGTGAAAAAAAAATATTTTTCAACTTTGCTAAATGCCTAGCAACGCTGTTATAAATAATGTGAAAAAAATATATTTTTCAACATTTCAAAATGCCTAGCAACGCTTTCATGAATTTTGTAAAAAAAAATATATTTTTTCAACATTTCTAAATGCTTAGCAACGAAGTTATGAATAATGTGAAAAAAATATATTTTTTCAACATTTCAAAATGCCTAGCAACGCTTTCATGAATTTGGTAAACAAAATATATTCCTCCCACATTTCAAAATGCCTAGCAACGCTTTTATGAATATTGTGAAAAAAATTTATCTTTTTAACATTTCATATTGCCTAGAAACGCTTTCACGAATTTTGAAAAAAAGCATATTTTTTCAACATTTCAAATTGCCTAGAAACGCTTTAATGAATTTTGTAAAAAAAATATATATTTTTCAACATTTCAAAATGCCTAGCAACGCTTTCTCGAATTTTGTAAAAAAAATATATTTTATCAACATTTCCAAATGCCTATCAACGCTTTCATGAATTTGGTAAACAAAATATATTTTTTCCACATTTCAAATTGCCTAGCAACGCTTTTATGAATATTGTGTAAAAAAATTTTTTTTTAACAATTTCATATTGCCTAGCAACGATTTCTCCAATTTTGTAAAAAAAATATATTTTTTCAACATTTCAAAATGCCTAGCAACGCTTTCATGAATTTGATAAACAAAATATATATTTTCCACATTTTAAAATGCCTAGCATCGCTTTCATGAATTTGGTAAACAAAATATATTTTTTCCACATTTCAAAATGCCTAGCAATGCTGTTATGAATAATGTAAAAAAAAAAAATATTTTTTCAACATTTCATAATGCCTAGCAACGCTTTCATGAATTTTGTAAAAAAATATATTTATTCAACATTTCAAAATGGTTAGCTACGCTGTTATGAATAATGTGAAAAAATAAATTTTTTCAACAATTCAAAATGCCTAGCAACGCTTTTATAAATTTTGTAAAAAAAATATATTTTTTTCAACATTTTATGAATTTTTTTAAAAAATATATTGTTTCAACATTTAAAAATGCTTAGCAACGCTTTCATGAGTTTTGTACAAAAAATTAATTTTTTCAACATCTTAAAATGCCTAGCAACGCTGTTGAGAATTTTGTAAGAAAAATATATTTTTTCAACATTTGAAAATGACTAGCAACGCTGTTATGAATAATGTGAAAAAAATATATTTTTTCAATATTTTAAAATACCTAGCAACGCTTTCTCGAATTGTGTAAAAAAAATATAATTTTTCAACATTTCAAATGCCTAGCAACGCTGTAATGAATAATAAGAAAAAAATATATTTTTTGAACATTTCAAAATGCCTAGAAACGCTTTCATGATTTTAGTAAAACAAATATATTTTTTCAACATTTTAAAGTGCCTAGCAACGCTTTCATGTGTTTTGTAAAAAAAATATATTTTTTGAACATTTTAAAATGTCTAGCAACGCTTTCATGAATTTTGTGGAAAAAATATATTTTTTCAACATTTCAAAATGCCTAGCAACGATTTCTCGAATTGTGTAAAAAAAATATATTTTTTCAACATTTCAAAATGCCTAGCAACGCTGTTATGAATAATGTGAAAAAAAATATTTTTTAAACATTTCAAAATGCCTGGCAAAGCTTCCATGAATTTTGTAAAAAAAATATATTTTTTGAACATTTTAAAATGCCTAGCAACGCTTTCAATAATTGTGTGAATAAAATATATTTTTGCAACATTGCAAACTGCCTAGCAACGCTTTCATGAATTTGATAAACAAAATATATATTTTCCACATTTCAAAATGCCTAGCATCGCTTTCATGAATTTGGTGAACAAAATATATTTTTTCCACATTTCAAAATGCCTACTAATGCTGTTATGAATAATGTAAAAAAAAAATATTTGTTCAACATTTCATAATGCCTAGCAATGCTCTCTTGAATTTTGTAAAAAAATATATTTATTCAACATTTCAAAATGCCTAGCAACGCTTTCTCGAATTTTGTAAAAAAAATATATTTTATCAACATTTCCAAATGCCTATCAACGCTTTCATGAATTTGGTAAACAAAATATATTTTTTCCACATTTCTAAATGCCTAGCAACGCTTTCATGAATTTGGTAAACAAAATATATTTTTTCCACATTTCAAATTGCCTAGCAACGCTTTTATGAATATTGTGTAAAAAAATTTTTTTTTAACAATTTCATATTGCCTAGCAACGATTTCTCCAATTTTGTAAAAAAAATATATTTTTTCAACATTTCAAAATGCCTAGCAACGCTTTCATGAATTTGATAAACAAAATATATATTTTCCACATTTTAAAATGCCTAGCATCGCTTTCATGAATTTGGTAAACAAAATATATTTTTTCCACATTTCAAAATGCCTAGCAATGCTGTTATGAATAATGTAAAAAAAAAAAATATTTTTTCAACATTTCATAATGCCTAGCAACGCTTTCATGAATTTTGTAAAAAAATATATTTATTCAACATTTCAAAATGGCTAGCTACGCTGTTACGAATAATGTGAAAAAATAAATTTTTTCAACAATTCAAAATGCCTAGCAACGCTTTTATAAATTTTGTAAAAAAAATATATTTTTTTCAACATTTTATGAATTTTTTTAAAAAATATATTGTTTCAACATTTAAAAATGCTTAGCAACGCTTTCATGAGTTTTGTACAAAAAATTAATTTTTTCAACATCTTAAAATGCCTAGCAACGCTGTTGAGAATTTTGTAAAAAAAATATATTTTTTCAACATTTGAAAATGACTAGCAACGCTGTTATGAATAATGTGAAAAAAATATATTTTTTCAATATTTTAAAATACCTAGCAACGCTTTCTCGAATTGTGTAAAAAAAATATAATTTTTCAACATTTCAAATGCCTAGCAACGCTGTAATGAATAATAAGAAAAAAATATATTTTTTGAACATTTCAAAATGCCTAGAAACGCTTTCATGATTTTAGTAAAACAAATATATTTTTTCAACATTTTAAAGTGCCTAGCAACGCTTTCATGTGTTTTGTAAAAAAAATATATTTTTTGAACATTTCAAAATGCCTAGCAACGATTTCTCGAATTGTGTAAAAAAAATATATTTTTTCAACATTTCAAAATGCCTAGCAACGCTGTTATGAATAATGTGAAAAAAAATATTTTTTAAACATTTCAAAATGCCTAGCAAAGCTTCCATGAATTTTGTAAAAAAAATATATTTTTTGAACATTTTAAAATGCCTAGCAACGCTTTCAATAATTGTGTGAATAAAATATATTTTTGCAACATTGCAAACTGCCTAGCAACGCTTTCATGAATTTGATAAACAAAATATATATTTTCCACATTTCAAAATGCCTAGCATCGCTTTCATGAATTTGGTAAACAAAATATATTTTTTCCACATTTCAAAATGCCTACTAATGCTGTTATGAATAATGTAAAAAAAAAATATTTGTTCAACATTTCATAATGCCTAGCAATGCTCTCATGAATTTTGTAAAAAAATATATTTATTCAACATTTCAAAATGGCTAGCTACGCTGTTATGAATAATGTGAAAAAATAAAATTTTTCAACAATTCAAAATGCCTAGCAACGCTTTTATAAATTTTGTAAAAAAAATATATTTTTCAACATTTTATGAATGTTTTTAAAAAATACATTTTTTCAACATATCAAAATGCTTAGCAACGCTTTCATGAGTTTTGTACAAAAAATTAATTTTTTCAACATCCTAAAATGCCTAGCAACGCGTTCATGAATTTTGTGAAAAAAATGTATTTTTTCAAAATTTCAAAATGCCTAGCAACTCTTTCATGAATTTTTTTAAAAAATATATTTTTTCAACATTTAAAAATGCTTAGCAACGCTTTCATGAATTTTGTAAAAAAAATATATTTTTTCAACATTTCAAAATGCCTAGCAACGCTGTTATGAATAATGTGAAAAAAATATATTTTTTTCAACATTTTATGAATTTTTTTAAAAAATATATTGTTTCAACATTTAAAAATGCTTAGCAACGCTTTCATGAGTTTTGTACAAAAAATTAATTTTTTCAACATCTTAAAATGCCTAGCAACGCTGTTGAGAATTTTGTAAAAAAAATATATTTTTTCAACATTTGAAAATGACTAGCAACGCTGTTATGAATAATGTGAAAAAAATATATTTTTTCAATATTTTAAAATACCTAGCAACGCTTTCTCGAATTGTGTAAAAAAAATATAATTTTTCAACATTTCAAATGCCTAGCAACGCTGTAATGAATAATAAGAAAAAAATATATTTTTTGAACATTTCAAAATGCCTAGAAACGCTTTCATGATTTTAGTAAAACAAATATATTTTTTCAACATTTTAAAGTGCCTAGCAACGCTTTCATGTGTTTTGTAAAAAAAATATATTTTTTGAACATTTCAAAATGCCTAGCAACGATTTCTCGAATTGTGTAAAAAAAATATATTTTTTCAACATTTCAAAATGCCTAGCAACGCTGTTATGAATAATGTGAAAAAAAATATTTTTTAAACATTTCAAAATGCCTAGCAAAGCTTCCATGAATTTTGTAAAAAAAATATATTTTTTGAACATTTTAAAATGCCTAGCAACGCTTTCAATAATTGTGTGAATAAAATATATTTTTGCAACATTGCAAACTACCTAGCAACGCTTTCATGAATTTGATAAACAAAATATATATTTTCCACATTTCAAAATGCCTAGCATCGCTTTCATGAATTTGGTAAACAAAATATATTTTTTCCACATTTCAAAATGCCTACTAATGCTGTTATGAATAATGTAAAAAAAAAATATTTGTTCAACATTTCATAATGCCTAGCAATGCTCTCATGAATTTTGTAAAAAAATATATTTATTCAACATTTCAAAATGGCTAGCTACGCTGTTATGAATAATGTGAAAAAATAAAATTTTTCAACAATTCAAAATGCCTAGCAACGCTTTTATAAATTTTGTAAAAAAAATATATTTTTCAACATTTTATGAATGTTTTTAAAAAATACATTTTTTCAACATATCAAAATGCTTAGCAACGCTTTCATGAGTTTTGTACAAAAAATTAATTTTTTCAACATCCTAAAATGCCTAGCAACGCGTTCATGAATTTTGTGAAAAAAATGTATTTTTTCAAAATTTCAAAATGCCTAGCAACTCTTTCATGAATTTTTTTAAAAAATATATTTTTTCAACATTTAAAAATGCTTAGCAACGCTTTCATGAATTTTGTAAAAAAAATATATTTTTTCAACATTTCAAAATGCCTAGCAACGCTGTTATGAATAATGTGAAAAAAATATATTTTTTCAATATTTTAAAATGCCTAGCAACGCTTTATCGAATTGTGTAAAAAAAATATAATTTTTCAACATTTCAAATGCCTAGCAGCGCTGTAATGAATAATAAGAAAAAAATATATTTTTTGAACATTTCAAAATGCATAGAAACGCTTTCATGATTTTTGTAAAAAAATATATTTTTTCAACATTTTAAAGTACCTAGCAACGCTTTCATGTGTTTTGTAAAAAAAATATATTTTTTGAACATTTTAAAATATCTAGCAACGCTTTCATGAATTTTGTGGAAAAAATATATTTTTTCAACATTTCAAAAAGCCTAGCAACGCTTTCAATAATTGTGTGAAAAAATATATTTTTTCAACATTTCAAAATGCCTAGCAACGATTTCTCGAATTGTGTAAAAAAAATATATTTTTTCAACATTTCAAAATGCCTAGCAACGCTGTTATGAATAATGTGAGAAAAAATATTTTTTAAACATTTCAAAATGCCTAGCAAAGCTTCCATGAATTTTGTAAATAAAATATATTTTTTGAACATTTTCAAATGCCTAGCAACGCTTTCAATAATTGTGTGAATAAAATATATTTTTTCAACATTGCAAAATGCCTAGCAACGCTTTCATGAATTTGATAAACAAAATATATATTTTCCACATTTCAAAATGCCTAGCATCGCTTTCATGAATTTGGTAAACAAAATATACTTTTTCCACATTTCAAAATGCCTAGCAATGCTGTTATGAATAATGTAAAAAAAAAAATATTTGTTCAACATTTCATAATGCCTAGCAACGCTCTCATGAATTTTGTAAAAAAATATATTTATTCAACATTTCAAAATGGCTAGCTACGCTGTTATGAATAATGTGAAAAAGTAAATTTTTTCAACAATTAAAAATGCCTAGCAACGCTTTTATAAATTTTGTAAAAAAAATATATTTTTCAACATTTTATGAATGTTTTTAAAAAATATATTTTTTCAACATATCAAAATGCTTAGCAACGCTTTCATGAGTTTTGTACAAAAAATTAATTTTTTCAACATCCTAAAATGCCTAGCAACGCGTTCATGAATTTTGTGAAAAAAATGTATTTTTTCAAAATTTCAAAATGCCTAGCAACTCTTTCATGAATTTTTTTAAAAAATATATTTTTTCAACATTTAAAAATGCTTAGCAAAGCTTTCATGAATTTTGTAAAAAAAATATATTTTTTCAACATTTCAAAATGCCTAGCAACGCTGTTATGAATAATGTGAAAAAAATATATTTTTTCAATATTTTAAAATGCCTAGCAACGCTTTCTCGAATTGTGTAAAAAAATATAATTTTTCAACATTTCAAATGCCTAGCAGCGCTGTAATGAATAATAAGAAAAAAATATATTTTTTGAACATTTCAAAATGCATAGAAACGCTTTCATGATTTTTGTAAAAAAATATATTTTTTCAACATTTTAAAGTGCCTAGCAACGCTTTCATGTGTTTTGTAAAAAAAATATATTTTTTCAACATTTTAAAATGTCTAGCAACGCTTTCATGAATTTTGTGGAAAAAATATATTTTTTCAACATTTCAAAATGCCTAGCAACGCTCTCAATAATTGTGTGAAAAAATATATTTTTTCAACATTTCAAAATGCCTAGCAACGCTTTCATGAATTTTGTAAAAAAAATATATTTTTTCAACAATTCAAAATGCCTAACAACGCTTTCATGAATTTTGTAAAAAAAATATATTTTTTAACATTTCAAAATGCCTAGCAACGCTTTCATGAATTTGGTAAACAAAATATATTTTTTCCACATTTTAAATTGCCTAGCAACTCATTTATGAATATTGTGAAAAAAAATATTTGTTCACCATTTCATATTGCGTAGCAACAATTTCTCGAATTTTGTAAAAAAAATATATTTTTTCAACATTGCAAAATGCCTAGCAACGCTTTCATGAATTTTTTTTTTTAAATATATTTTTTCAACATTTCAAAATGCCTAGCAACGCTTTCATGAATTTTGTAAAAAATAATATTTTTTCAACATTGCAAAATGCCTAGCAACAATTTCATGGATTTGGTAAAGAAATTATATTTTTTCAACATTTTTAAATGACTAGCAACGCTTTCATGAATTTTGTGAAAAAAATATATTTTTTCAACATTTCAAAATGCCTAGCATCGCTTTCATGAATTTTGTAAAAAAATATATTTTTTCAACATTTCAAAGTGCCTAGCAACGCTTTCATGTGTTTTGTAAAAAAAATATATTTTTTCAACATTTTAAAATGCCTAGCAACGCTTTCATGAATTTTGTGAAAAAAAAATATTTTTTCAACATTTTAAAATGCTTAGCAACGCTTTCATGAATTTTGTAAAAAAAATATATTTTTTCAACATCTCATAATGCCTAGCAATGCTTTCTCGATTTTTGTAAACAAAATATATTTATTTCAAGATTTTAAAATGCCTAGCAACGCTTTCAATAATTGTGTGAAAAAAATATATTTTTTCAACATTTCAAAGGCCTAGCAACGCTTTCTAGAATTGTGTAAAAAAAATATATTTTTTCAACATTTCAGAATGCCTAGCAACGCTGTTATGAATAATGTGAAAAAATTTATTTTTTCAACATTTTAAAATGCCTAACATCGCTTTTATGAATTTTGTGAAAAAAATATATTTTTTCAACATTTTAAAATGCCTAGCAACGCTTTCAATAATTGTGTGAAAAAAATATACTTTTTCAACATTTCAAAATGCCTAGCAACGATTTCTCGAATTGTGTAAAAAAAATATATTTTTTTAACATTTCAAAATGCCTAGCAACGCTGTTATGAATAATGAGAAAAAAATATATTTTTTAAACATTTCAAAATGCCTAGCAACGCTTTCATGAATTTTGTAAAAAAATATATATTTTTTCAACATTTTAAAATGCCTAGCAACGCCTTCAATAATTGTGTGAAAAAAATATATTTTTTCAACATTTCAAAATGCCTAGCAACACTGTTATGAATAATGTGAAAAAAATATATTTCTTCAACATTTTAAAATGCCTAGCAACGCTTTAATGAATTTTGTGAAAAAAATATATTTTTCCAACATTGCAAAATGCCTAGCAACGCTGCTATGAATAATGTGAAAAAAATATATTTTTAAACATTCCAAAATGCCTAGCAACGCTTTCATGAATTTTGTAAAAAAAACACATTTTTTCAACATTTCAAAATGCCTAGCAAAGCTTCCACGAATTTTGTAAAAAAAATATATTTTTTCAACATCACGAAATGCCTAGCAACGGTTTCATGAATTTTGAAAAAAAAATATTTTTTCAACATTGCAAAATGCCTAGCAATAATTTCATGAATTTGGTAAACAAAATATATTTTTTCAACATTTTTAAATGCCTAGCAACGCTTTCATGAATTTTGTGAAAAAAATATATTTTTTCAACATTTCATAATGAATAGCAACGCTTTCTCGAATATTGTAAAAAAAATATATTTTTTCAACATTTTAAAATGACTAGCAACGCTGTTATGAATTTTGTAAAAAAAATATATTTTTTCAACATTTCAAAATGCCTAGCAACGCTTTCATGTGTTTTGTAAAAAAAATATATTTTTTCAACATTTTAAAATGCCTAGCAACAATTTCATGAGTTTGGTAAACAAAATATATTTTTTCAACATTTTTAAATGCCTAGCAACGCTTTCATGAATTTTGTGAAAAATATATATTTTTTCAACATTTCAAAATGCCTAGAATCGCTTTCATGAACTTTGTAAAAAAATATATTTTTTCAACATTTCAAAGTGCCTAGCAAAGCTTTCATGTGTTTTGTAAAAAAAATATATTTTTTCAACATTTTAAAATGCTTAGCAACGCTTTCATGAATTTTGTAAGAAAAATATATTTTTTCAACATTTCATAATGTATAGCAATGCTTTCTCGAATTTTGTAAACAAAATATATTTTTTCAACATTTCAAAGGCCTAGCAACGCTTTCTAGAATTGTGTAAAAAAAATATATTTTTTCAACATTTCAAAATGCCTAGCAACGCTGTTATGAATAATGTGAAAAATATATTTTTTCAACATTTTAAAATGCCTACCATCGCTTTTATGAATTTTGTGAAAAAAATATATTTTTTCAACATTTTAAAATGCCTAGCAACGCTTTCAATAATTGTGTGAAAAAAATATACTTTTTCAACATTTCAAAATGCCTAGCAACGCTGTTATGAATAATGAGAAAAAAATATATTTTTTAAACATTTCAAAATGCCTAGCAACGCTTTCATGAATTTTGTAAAAAAATATATTTTTTCAACATTTCAAAATGCCTAGCAACGCTTTCATGAATTTTGTAAAAAAAAAAATAATTTTTCAACATTTTAAAATGCCTAGCAAGGCTTTCATGAATTTTGTGAAAAATATATATTTTTTCAACATTTTAAAATGCCTAGCAACGCTTTCAATAATTGTGTGAGAAAATATATTTTTTCAACATTTCAAAATGCCTAGCAACGCTTTCATGAATTTTTAAAAAAAAAAAGTTTTTTGAACATGAATTTGGTAAACAAAATATATTTTTTCAACATTTTTAAATGCCTAGCAACGCTTTCATGAATTTTGTGAAAATTATATATTTTCAACATTTCAAAATGCCTAGCAACGTTGTTATGAATAATGTGAAAAAAATATATTTTTTCAACATTTTAAAATGCCTAGCAACGCTTTGATGAATTTTGTGAAAAAAATATATTTTTTCAACATTTCTAAATGCCTAGCAACGCTGTTATGAATAATGTGAAAAAAATATATTTTTTAAACATTTAAAAATGCCTAGCAACGCTTTCATAAACTTTGTAAAAAATATATATTTTTTCAACATTTTAAAATGCCTAGCAACGCTTTCTCGAATTGTGTAAAAAAAATATTTTTTCAACATTTCAAAATGCCTAGCAACGCTGTAACGAGTAATGTGAAAAAATAAATTTTTTGAACATTTCAAAATGCCTAGCAACGCTTTCATGTGTTTTGTAAAGAAAATGTATTTTTTCAACATTTTAAAATGCCTAGCAACGCTTTCATTAATTTTGTGAAAAAAATATATTTTTTCAACATTTCAAAATGCCTAGTAACGCTGTTATGAATAATGCAAAAAATATATATTTTTTCAACATTTTAAAATGCCTAGCAACGCTGTAATGAATAATGTGAAAAAAATATATTTTTTGAACATTTCAAAATGCCTAGCAACGCTTTCATGAATTTTGTAAAAAAAATATATTTTTCAACATTTCAAAATGCCTAACAACGCTTTCATGAATTTTGTAAAAAAAATATATTTTTTCAACATTTCAAAATGCCTAACAACGCTTTCATGAATTTTGTAAAAAAAATATATTTTTTCAACATTTCAAAATGCCTAGCAACGCTTTCATGAATTTGGTAAAAAAAATATATTTTTTCCAGATTTCAAATATCCCAGCAACGCATTTATGAATATAGTGAAAAAAAATATTTTTTCAATATTTCATATTGCCTAGCAACACTTTCTTGAATTTTGTAAAAAAATATTTTTTTTCAACATTTCTAAATGCCTAACAACGCTGTTATGAATAATGTGAAAAATAATATATTTTTAAACATTTCATAATGCCTAGCAACGGTGTAATGAATAATGTGAAAAAAATATAATTTTTGAACATTTCAAAATGCCTAGCAACGCTTTCATGTGTTTTGTAAAAAAATATATTTTTTAAACATTTTTAAATGCCTAGCAACGCTTTCATGAATATTGTGAAAAAAATTTGTTTTTTCAACATTTCAAAATGCCTAGCAACGATGATATGAATAATGTGAAAAAAATATATTTTTTCAACATTTTAAAATGTCTAGCAACGCTTTGATGAATTTAGTGAAAAAAATATATTTTTTCAACATTTTTAAATGCCTATCAACGCTGTTATGAATAATGGGAAAAAAATATATTTTTTAAACATTTCAAAATGCCTAGCAACTCTTTCATAAATTTTGTAAAAGAAATATATTTTTTCAACATTTTAAAATGCCTAGCAACGCTTTCTCGAACTGTGTAAAAAAAATATATTTTTTCAACATTTCAAAATGCCTAGCAAGGCTGCAATGAATAATGTGAAAAAATATATTTCTTCAACATTTTAAAAAGCCTAGCAACGCTTTGATGAATTTTGTGAAAAAAACATATTTTTTCAACATTTCTAAATGCCTAGCAACGCTGTGACGAATAATGTGAAAAAATATATTTTTTAAACATTTCAAAATGCCTAGCAACGCTTTCATGAATTTTGTAAAAAAAATATATTTTTTCAATATTTCATAATGCCTAGCAACGCTTTCTCAAATTTTTTTAAAAAAATATATTTTTTCAACATTTTAAAATGCCTAGCAACGCTTTCAAAAATTGTGTGAAAAAAATATATTTTTTCAACATTTCAAAATGCCTAGCAACGCTTTCCCGAACTGTGTGAAAAAATATATTTTTTCACCATTTTAAAATGCCTAGCAACGCTTTGATGAATTTTGTGAAAAAAATATATTTTTTCAACATTTTAAAATGCGTAGCAACGCTGTTATGAATAATGTGAAAAAAATATATTTCTTCAACATTTTAAAATGCCTAGCAACGCTTTCATGAATTTTGTGAAAAAAATATATTTTTTCAACATTTCAAAATGCCTAGCAACGCTGTAATGAATAATGTGAAAAAAATATATTTTTTGAACATTTCAAAATGCCTAGCAACGCTTTCATGAATTTTGTAAAAAAAATATATTTTTTCAACATTGCAAAATGCCTAGCAACGCTTTCATGAATTTTGTAAAATAAATATATTTTTTCAACATTTTAAAATGCCTAGCAACGCTTTCAATAATTGTGTGAAAAAAATATACTTTTTCAACATTTCAAAATGCCTAGCAACGATTTCTCGAATTGTGTAAAAAAAATCTATTTTTTCACCATTTCAAAATGCCTAGCAACGCTGTTATGAATAATGAGAAAAAAATATATTTTTTAAACATTTCAAAATGCCTAGCAACGCTTTCATGAATTTTGTAAAAAAATATATTTTTTCTACATTTCAAAATGCCTAGCAACGCTTTCATGAATTTTGTAAAAAAAAAAATATTTTTTCAACATTTTAAAATGCCTAGCAAGGCTTTCATGAATTTTGTGAAAAATATATATTTTTTCAACATTTTAAAATGCCTAGCAACGCATTCAATAATTGTGTGAGAAAATATATTTTTTCAACATTTCAAAATGCCTAGCAACGCTTTCATGAATTTAAAAAAAAAAAAAGTTTTTTGAACATGAATTTGGTAAACAAAATATATTTTTTCAACATTTTTAAATGCCTAGCAACGCTTTCATGAATTTTGTGAAAATTATATTTTTTCAACATTTCAAAATGCCTAGCAACGCTGTTATGAATAATGTGAAAAAAATATATTTTTTCAACATTTTAAAATGCCTAGCAACGCTTTGATGAATTTTGTGAAAAAAATATATTTTTTCAACATTTCTAAATGCCTAGCAACGCTGTTATGAATAATGTGAAAAAAATATATTTTTTAAACATTTAAAAATGCCTAGCAACGCTTTCATAAACTTTGTAAAAAATATATATTTTTTCAACATTTTAAAATGCCTAGCAACGCTTTCTCGAATTGTGTAAAAAAAATATTTTTTCAACATTTCAAAATGCCTAGCAACGCTGTAACGAGTAATGTGAAAAAATAAATTTTTTGAACATTTCAAAATGCCTAGCAACGCTTTCATGTGTTTTGTAAAGAAAATGTATTTTTTCAACATTTTAAAATGCCTAGCAACGCTTTCAATAATTTTGTGAAAAAAATATATTTTTTCAACATTTCAAAATGCCTAGTAACGCTGTTATGAATAATGCAAAAAATATATATTTTTTCAACATTTTAAAATGCCTAGCAACGCTGTAATGAATAATGTGAAAAAAATATATTTTTTGAACATTTCAAAATGCCTAGCAACGCTTTCATGAATTTTGTAAAAAAAATATATTTTCCAACATTTCAAAATGCCTAACAACGCTTTCATGAATTTTGTAAAAAAAATATATTTTTTCAACATTTCAAAATGCCTAGCAACGCTTTCATGAATTTTGTAAAAAATATATATATTTTTTCAACATTTCCAAATGCCTAGCAACGCTTTCATGAATTTGGTAAATTAAATATATTTTTTCCAGATTTCAAATATCCCAGCAACGCATTTATGAATATAGTGAAAAAAAATATTTTTTCAATATTTCATATTGCCTAGCAACACTTTCTTGAATTTTGTAAAAAAAATATTTTTTTTCAACATTTCTAAATGCCTAACAACGCTGTTATGAATAATGTGAAAAATAATATATTTTTAAACATTTCATAATGCCTAGCAACGGTGTAATGAATAATGTGAAAAAAATATAATTTTTGAACATTTCAAAATGCCTAGCAACGCTTTCATGTGTTTTGTAAAAAAATATATTTTTTAAACATTTTTAAATGCCTAGCAACGCTTTCATGAATTTTGTGAAAAAAAATTTTTTTTTCAACATTTCAAAATGCCTAGCAACGATGATATGAATAATGTGAAAAAAATATATTTTTTCAACATTTTAAAATGTCTAGCAACGCTTTGATGAATTTAGTGAAAAAAATATATTTTTTCAACATTTTTAAATGCCTATACACGCTGTTATGAATAATGTGAAAAAAATATATATTTTAAACATTTCAAAATGCCTAGCAACGCTTTCATAAATTTTGTAAAAGAAATATATTTTTTCAACATTTTAAAATGCCTAGCAACGCTTTCTCGAACTGTGTAAAAAAAATATATTTTTTCAACATTTCAAAATGCCTAGCAACGCTTTCATGAATTTTGTAAAAAAAAAAATATTTTTTCAACATTTTAAAATGCCTAGCAAGGCTTTCATGAATTTTGTGAAAAATATATATTTTTTCAACATTTTAAAATGCCTAGCAACGCTTTCAATAATTGTGTGAGAAAATATATTTTTTCAACATTTCAAAATGCCTAGCAACGCTTTCATGAATTTTAAAAAAAAAAAAAGTTTTTTGAACATGAATTTGGTAAACAAAATATATTTTTTCAACATTTTTAAATGCCTAGCAACGCTTTCATGAATTTTGTGAAAATTATATTTTTTCAACATTTCAAAATGCCTAGCAACGCTGTTATGAATAATGTGAAAAAAATATATTTTTTCAACATTTTAAAATGCCTAGCAACGCTTTGATGAATTTTGTGAAAAAAATATATTTTTTCAACATTTCTAAATGCCTAGCAACGCTGTTATGAATAATGTGAAAAAAATATATTTTTTAAACATTTAAAAATGCCTAGCAACGCTTTCATAAACTTTGTAAAAAATATATATTTTTTCAACATTTTAAAATGCCTAGCAACGCTTTCTCGAATTGTGTAAAAAAAATATTTTTTCAACATTTCAAAATGCCTAGCAACGCTGTAACGAGTAATGTGAAAAAATAAATTTTTTGAACATTTCAAAATGCCTAGCAACGCTTTCATGTGTTTTGTAAAGAAAATGTATTTTTTCAACATTTTAAAATGCCTAGCAACGCTTTCAATAATTTTGTGAAAAAAATATATTTTTTCAACATTTCAAAATGCCTAGTAACGCTGTTATGAATAATGCAAAAAATATATATTTTTTCAACATTTTAAAATGCCTAGCAACGCTGTAATGAATAATGTGAAAAAAATATATTTTTTGAACATTTCAAAATGCCTAGCAACGCTTTCATGAATTTTGTAAAAAAAATATATTTTCCAACATTTCAAAATGCCTAACAACGCTTTCATGAATTTTGTAAAAAAAATATATTTTTTCAACATTTCAAAATGCCTAGCAACGCTTTCATGAATTTTGTAAAA
The DNA here is from genome assembly GCA_036971475.1 of Prosapia bicincta. Taxonomy (NCBI): domain Eukaryota; kingdom Metazoa; phylum Arthropoda; class Insecta; order Hemiptera; family Cercopidae; genus Prosapia; species Prosapia bicincta. The sequence continues at coordinate 89,763,419 of JBAIZL010000005.1, forward strand.
AATATATATATTTTTTCAACATTTCCAAATGCCTAGCAACGCTTTCATGAATTTGGTAAATTAAATATATTTTTTCCAGATTTCAAATATCCCAGCAACGCATTTATGAATATAGTGAAAAAAAATATTTTTTCAATATTTCATATTGCCTAGCAACACTTTCTTGAATTTTGTAAAAAAAATATTTTTTTTCAACATTTCTAAATGCCTAACAACGCTGTTATGAATAATGTGAAAAATAATATATTTTTAAACATTTCATAATGCCTAGCAACGGTGTAATGAATAATGTGAAAAAAATATAATTTTTGAACATTTCAAAATGCCAAGCAACGCTTTCATGTGTTTTGTAAAAAAATATATTTTTTAAACATTTTTAAATGCCTAGCAACGCTTTCATGAATTTTGTGAAAAAAAATTTTTTTTTCAACATTTCAAAATGCCTAGCAACGATGATATGAATAATGTGAAAAAAATATATTTTTTCAACATTTTAAAATGTCTAGCAACGCTTTGATGAATTTAGTGAAAAAAATATATTTTTTCAACATTTTTAAATGCCTATACACGCTGTTATGAATAATGTGAAAAAAATATATATTTTAAACATTTCAAAATGCCTAGCAACGCTTTCATAAATTTTGTAAAAGAAATATATTTTTTCAACATTTTAAAATGCCTAGCAACGCTTTCTCGAACTGTGTAAAAAAAATATATTTTTTCAACATTTCAAAATGCCTAGCAACGCTTTCATGAATTTTGTAAAAAAAAAAATATTTTTTCAACATTTTAAAATGCCTAGCAAGGCTTTCATGAATTTTGTGAAAAATATATATTTTTTCAACATTTTAAAATGCCTAGCAACGCTTTCAATAATTGTGTGAAAAAATATATTTTTTCAACATTTCAAAATGCCTAGCAACGCTTTCATGAATTTTAAAAAAAAAAAAAGTTTTTTGAACATGAATTTGGTAAACAAAATATATTTTTTCAACATTTTTAAATGCCTAGCAACGCTTTCATGAATTTTGTGAAAATTATATTTTTTCAACATTTCAAAATGCCTAGCAACGCTGTTATGAATAATGTGAAAAAAATATATTTTTTCAACATTTTAAAATGCCTAGCAACGCTTTGATGAATTTTGTGAAAAAAATATATTTTTTCAACATTTCTAAATGCCTAGCAACGCTGTTATGAATAATGTGAAAAAAATATATTTTTTAAACATTTAAAAATGCCTAGCAACGCTTTCATAAACTTTGTAAAAATTATATATTTTTCAACATTTTAAAATGCCTAGCAACGCTTTCTCGAATTGTGTAAAAAAAATATTTTTTCAACATTTCAAAATGCCTAGCAACGCTGTAACGAGTAATGTGAAAAAATAAATTTTTTGAACATTTCAAAATGCCTAGCAACGCTTTCATGTGTTTTGTAAAGAAAATGTATTTTTTCAACATTTTAAAATGCCTAGCAACGCTTTCATTAATTTTGTGAAAAAAATATATTTTTTCAACATTTCAAAATGCCTAGTAACGCTGTTATGAATAATGCAAAAAATATATATTTTTTCAACATTTTAAAATGCCTAGCAACGCTGTAATGAATAATGTGAAAAAAATATATTTTTTGAACATTTCAAAATGCCTAGCAACGCTTTCATGAATTTTGTAAAAAAAATATATTTTTCAACATTTCAAAATGCCTAACAACGCTTTCATGAATTTTGTAAAAAAAATATATTTTTTCAACATTTCAAAATGCCTAGCATCGCTTTCATGAATTTTGTAAAAAATATATATATTTTTTCAACATTTCCAAATGCCTAGCAACGCTTTCATGAATTTGGTAAATTAAATATATTTTTTCCAGATTTCAAATATCCCAGCAACGCATTTATGAATATAGTGAAAAAAAATATTTTTTCAATATTTCATATTGCCTAGCAACACTTTCTTGAATTTTGTAAAAAAAATATTTTTTTTCAACATTTCTAAATGCCTAACAACGCTGTTATGAATAATGTGAAAAATAATATATTTTTAAACATTTCATAATGCCTAGCAACGGTGTAATGAATAATGTGAAAAAAATATAATTTTTGAACATTTCAAAATGCCTAGCAACGCTTTCATGTGTTTTGTAAAAAAATATATTTTTTAAACATTTTTAAATGCCTAGCAACGCTTTCATGAATTTTGTGAAAAAAAATTTTTTTTTCAACATTTCATAATGCCTAGCAACGATGATATGAATAATGTGTAAAAAATATATTTTTTCAACATTTTAAAATGTCTAGCAACGCTTTGATGAATTTAGTGAAAAAAATATATTTTTTCAACATTTTTAAATGCCTATCAACCCTGTTATGAATAATGTGAAAAAAATATATATTTTAAACATTTCAAAATGCCTAGCAACGCTTTCATAAATTTTGTAAAAGAAATATATTTTTTCAACATTTTAAAATGCCTAGCAACGCTTTCTCGAACTGTGTAAAAAAAATATATTTTTTCAACATTTCAAAATGCCTAGCAACGCTGCAATGAATAATGTGAAAAAATATATTTCTTCAACATTTTAAAAAGCCTAGCAACGCTTTGATGAATTTTGTGAAAAAAACATATTTTTTCAACATTTCTAAATGCCTAGCAACGCTGTGACGAATAATGTGAAAAAAATATATTTTTTAAACATTTCAAAATGCCTAGCAACGCTTTCATGAATTTTGTAAAAAAAATATATTTTTTCAATATTTCATAATGCCTAGCAACGCTTTCTCAAATTTTTTTAAAAAAATATATTTTTTCAACATTTTAAAATGCCTAGCAACGCTTTCAAAAATTGTGTGAAAAAAATATATTTTTTCAACATTTCAAAATGCCTAGCAACGCTTTCCCGAACTGTGTGAAAAAATATATTTTTTCACCATTTTAAAATGCCTAGCAACGCTTTGATGAATTTTGTGAAAAAAATATATTTTTTCAACATTTTAAAATGCGTAGCAACGCTGTTATGAATAATGTGAAAAAAATATATTTCTTCAACATTTTAAAATGCCTAGCAACGCTTTCATGAATTTTGTGAAAAAAATATATTTTTTCAACATTTCAAAATGCCTAGCAACGCTGTAATGAATAATGTGAAAAAAATATATTTTTTGAACATTTCAAAATGCCTAGCAACGCTTTCAAGAATTTTGTAAAAAAAATATATTTTTTCAACATTGCAAAATGCCTAGCAACGCTTTCATGTGTTTTGTAAAAAAATATATTTTTTAAACATTTTTAAATGCCTAGCAACGCTTTCATGAATTTTGTAAAAAAAAAATATTTTTTCAACATTGCAAAATGCCTAGCAACGCTTTCATGAAGTTGGTAAACAAAATATATTTTTTCAACATTTTTAAATGCCTAGCAACGCTTTCATGAATTTTGTGAAAATAATATATTTTTTCAACATTTCAAAATGCCTACCAAGGCTGTTATGAATAATGTGAAAAAAAATATATTTTTTCAACATTTTAAAATGCCTAGCAACGCTTTGATGAATTTTGTGAAAAAAATATATTTTTTCAACATTTCTAAATGCCTAGCAACGCTGTTATGAATAATGTGAAAAAAATATATTTTTTCAACATTTTAAAATACCTAGCAACGCTTTCTCGAATTGTGTAAAACAAATATATTTTTTAAACATTTTAAAATGTCTAGCAACGCTTTCATGAATTTTGTAAAAAAAATATATTTTTTCAACATTGCAAAATGCCTAGCAACGCTTTCAATAATTGTGTGAAAAAAATTTATTTTTTCAACATTTCAAAATGCCTAGCAACGCTTTCATGAATTTTGTAAAAAAAATATATTTTTTTAACATTGCAAAATGCCTAGCAACGCTTTCATGAATTTTGTAAAAAAAATATATTTTTTCAACATTGCAAAATGCCTAGCAACGCTTTCATGAATTTGGTAAATAAAATTTATTTTTGAAACATTTGAAAATGCCTAGCAACGCTTTTATGAGTTTTGTGAAAAAAATGTATTTTTTCCACCATTTAAAATGCCTAGCAACGCTTTCTATAATTGTGTGAAAAAAATTTATTTTTTCAGCATTTCAAAATGCCTAGCAACGCTGTAATGAATAATGTGAAGAAAATATATATTTTAAACATTTCAAAATGCCTAGCAACGCTTTCATAAATTTTGTAAAAAAAATATATTTTTTCAACATTTTTAAATGCCTAGCAACGCTTTCTCGAATTGTGTAAAAAAAATATATTTTTTGAACATTTCATAATGCCTAGCAACGCTTTCTCAAATTTTGTAAAAAAAATATTTTTTTTCAACATTTTAAAATGCCTAGCAACGCTTTCATGAATTTTGTAAAAACAATATATTTTTTCAACATTTTTAAATGCCAAGCAACGCTTTCATGAATTTTGTGAAAAAAATATATTTTTTCAACATTTCATAATGCCTAGCAACGCTTTCTCGAATTTTGTAAAAAAAATATATTTTTTTAACATTAAAAAATGCCAAGCAACGCTTTCATGAATTTTGTAAAAAAAAATATTTTTTCAACATTTCAAAGTGCCTAGCAACGCTTTCATGTGTTTTGTAATAAAACTGTATTTTTTCAACATTTTAAAATGCCTAGCAACGCTTTCAATAATTGTGTGAAAAAATATATTTTTTCAACATTGCAAAATGCCTAGCAACGCTTTCATGAATTTTGTAAAACAAAATATTTTTTTTCAACATTTTTAAATGCCTAGCAACGCTTTCATGAATTTTGTGAAAAAAATATAAATTTTCAACATTTCATAATGCCTAGCAACGCTTTCTCGAATTTTGTGAAAAAAATATATTTTTTCAACATTGCAAAATGCCTAGCAACGCTTTCATGAATTTTGTGAAAAAAAATATATCTTTTCAACATTTCATATTGCCTAGCAACGCTTTCATGAATTTTGTAACAAAAATATATTTTTTAAACATTTCAAAATGCCTAGCAACGCTTTCATGAATTTTGTAACAAAAATATATTTTTTCAACATTTTAAAATGCCTAGCAACGCTGTTATGAATAATGTGAAAAAAATATTTTTTTGTACATTTCAAAATGCGTAGCAACGCTTTCATGAATTTTGTAAAAAAAAATATATTTTTTCAAAATTTCAAAGTGCCTAGCAACGCTTTCATGTGTTTTGCAATAAAAATGTATTTTTTCAACATTTTAAAATGCCTAGCAACGCTTTCAATATTTGTGTGAAAAAATATATTTTTTCAACAATTCAAAATGCCTAGCAACGCTGTTATGAATAATGTGAAAAAAATATATTTTTTAAACATTTCAAAATGCCTAGCAACGCTTACATGAATTTTGTAAAAAAATATATTTTTCAACATTGCAAAATGCCTAGCAACGCTTTCATGAATTTTGTAAAAAAAATATATTTTTTCAACATTGCAAAATGCCTAGCAATGCTTTCATGAATTTGGTAAATAAAATATATTTTTTCAACATCTTTAAATGCCTAGCAACGCTTTCTCGAATTTTGTAAAAAAAATATATTTTTTCAACATTAAAAAATGCCACGCATCGCTTTCATGAATTTTGTAAAAAAAAAATATTTTTTCAATATTGCAAAATGCCTAGCAACGCTTTCATGAATTTTGTGAAAAAAATATATATTATTTCAACATTTCATAATGCCTAGCTACGCTTTCTCGAATTTTGTAAAAAAAATATATTTTATCAAAATTGCAAAATGCCTAGCAACGCTTTCATGAATTTTGTAAAAAATATATTTTTGAAACATTTCAAAATGATTAGCAACGCTTTTATGAGTTTTGTGAAAAAAATGTATTTTTTCAACCATTTAAAATGCCTAGTAACGCTTTCAGTAATTGTGTAAAAAAAATATATTTTTTCAACAATTCAAAATGCCTAGCAACGCTTTCATGAATTTTGTAAAAAAAATATGGTTTTTCAACATTGCAAAATGCCTAGCAACGCTTTCATGAATTTTGTAAAAAAAAATATATTTCTTCAACATTTTAAAAAGCCTAGCAACGCTTTCTATAATTGTGTGAAAAAAATTTATTTTTTCAGCATTTCAAAATGCCTAGCAACGCTGTAATGAATAATGTGAAGAAAATATATATTTTAAACATTTCAAAATGCCTAGCAACGCTTTCATAAATTTTTTTAAAAAAATATATTTTTTCAACATTTTTAAATGCCTAGCAACGCTTTCTCGAATTGTGTAAAAAAATATATTTTTTCAACATTTCAAAATGCCTAGCAACGCTGTAATGAATAATGTGAAAAAAATATATTTTTTGAACATTTCAAAATGCCTAGCAACGCTTTCATGAATTTTGTAAAAAAATATTTTTTTCAACATTTCCTAATGCCTAGCAACGCTTTCTCAAATTTTGTAAAAAAAATATATTTTTTCAATTTTTAAAATGCCTAGCAACGCTTTCAATAATTGTGTGAAAAAATATATTTTTTCAACATTTCAAAATGCCTAGCAACGCTTTCTTGAATTGTGTAAAAAAAATATACTTTTTCAACATTTTAAAATGCCTAGCAACGCTGTTTTGAATAATGTGAAAAAATATATATTTTTTCAACATTTTAAAATGCCTAGCAACGCTTTGATGAATATTGTGAAAAAATATATTTTTTCAACAATTCTAAATGCCTAGCAACGCTGTTATGAATAATGTGAAACAAAATATATTTTTTGAACATTTCATAATGCCTAGCAACGCTTTCTCGAATTTTGTAAAAAAAATATATTTTTTCAACATTGCAAAATGCCTAGCAACGCTTTCATGAATTTTGTAAAAAAAAATATATTTTTTCAACATTTCAAAATGCCTAGCAACGCTTTCATGAATTTTGTAAAAAAAAATATTTTTTCAACAATGCAAAATACCTAGCAACGCTTTCATGAATTTGGTAAACAAAATATATTTTTTCAACATTTTTAAATGCCTAGCAACGCTTTCATGAATTTTGTGAAAACAAAATATTTTTTCAACATTTCATAATGCCTAGCAACGCTCTCTCGATTTTTGTAAAAAATATATATTTTTTCAACATTAAAAAATGCCTAGCAAGGCTTTCATGAATTTTGTAAAAAAAAATATTTTTTCAACTTTGCAAAATGCCTAGCAACGCTTTCATGAATTTTGTGAAAAAAATATATTTTTTGAACATTTCAAAATGCCTAGCAACGCTTTCATGAATTTTGTAAAAAAAATATATTTTTCAACATTTCAAAATGCCTAACAACGCTTTCATGAATTTTGTAATAAAAATGTATTTTTTCAACATTTTAAAATGCCTAGCCACGCTTTCAATAATTGTGTGAAAAAAATATATTTTTTCAACAATTCAAAATGCCTAGCAACGCTTTCATGAATTTTGTAAAAAAAATATATTTTTTCAACATTGCAAAATGCCTAGCAATGCTTTCAATAATTGTGTGAAAAAAATTTATTTTTTCAACATTTCAAAATGCCTAGCAACGCTGTTATGCATAATGTGAAAAAAATATATTTTTTAAACATTTCAAAATGCCTAGCAACGCTTACATGAATTTTGTAAAAAAATTATATTTTTTCAACATTTTAAAATGCCTAGCAACGTTGTAATGAATAATGTGAAAAAAATATATTTTTTCAACATTTTAAAATGCCTAGCATCGCTTTCAATAATTGTGTGGAAAAAATATATTTTTTCAACAATTCAAAATGCCTAGCAACGCTTTCATGAATTTTGTAAAAAAAATATATTTTTTCAACATTGCAAAATGCCTAGCAACGCTTTCAATAATTGTGTGAAAAAAATTTATTTTTTCAACATTTCAAAATGCCTAGCAACGCTGTAATGAATAATGTGAAGAAAATATATATTTTGAGCATTTCAAAATGACTAGCAACGCAATCATGAATTTTGTAAAAAAAATATATTTTTTCAACATTGCAAAATGCCTAGCAACGCTTTCATGAATTTTGTAAAAAAAATATATTTTTCAACATTGCAAAATGCCTAGCAACGCTTTCATGAATTTGGTAAATAAAATATATTTTTTCAACATTGCAAAATGCCTAGCAACGCTTTCATGAATTATGTGAAAAAAATATATATTATTTCAACATTTCATAATGCCTAGCAACGCTTTCTCGAATTTTGTAAAAAAAATATATTTTTTCAACATTGCAAAATGCCTAGCAACGCTTTCATGAATTTTGTAAAAAAAATATATTTTAGAAACATTTCAAAATGATTAGCAACGCTTTCATGAATTTTGTGAAAAAATATATATTATTTCAACATTTCATAATGACTAGCAACGCTTTCTCGAATTTTGTAAAAAAAATATATTTTTTCAACATTGCAAAATGCCTAGCAACGCTTTCATGAGTTTTGTGAAAAAAATGTATTTTTTCAACCATTTAAAATGCCTAGCAACGCTTTCAGAAATTGTGTAAAAAAAATATATTTTTTCAACAATTCAAAATGCCTAGCAACGCTTTCATGAATTTTGTAAAAAAAATATGGTTTTTCAACATTGCAAAATGCCTAGCAAAGCTTTCATGAATTTTGTAAAAAAAATATATTTCTTCAACATTTTAAAAAGCCTAGCAACGCTTTCTATAATTGTGTGAAAAAAATTTATTTTTTCAGCTTTTCAAAATGCCTAGCAACGCTGTAATGAATAATGTGAAGAAAATATATATTTTAAACCTTTCAAAATGCCTAGCAACGCTTTCATAAATTTTGTAAAAAAAATATATTTTTTCAACATTTTTAAATGCCTAGCAACGCTTTCTCGAATTGTGTAAAAAAAATATATTTTTTGAACATTTCATAATGCCTAGCAACGCTTTCTCAAATTTTGTAAAAAAAATATTTTTTTTCAACATTTTAAAATGCCTAGCAACGCTTTCATGAATTTTGTAAAAACAATATATTTTTTCAACATTTTAAAATGCCTAGCAACGCTTTCAATAATTGTGTGAAAAAATATATTTTTTCAACATTGCAAAATGCCTAGCAACGCTTTCATGAATTTTGTAAAACAAAATATTTTTTTTTAACATTTTTAAATGCCTAGCAACGCTTTCATGAATTTTGTGAAAAAAATATAAATTTTCAACATTTCATAATGCCTAGCAACGCTTTCATGAATTTTGTAACAAAAATATATTTCTTCAACATTTTAAAATGCCTAGCAACGCTGTTATGAATAATGTAAAAAAAATATATTTTTGTACATTTCAAAATGCGTAGCAACGCTTTCATGAATTTTGTAAAAAAAAATTTTTTCAAAATTTCAAAGTGCCTAGCAACGCTTTCATGTGTTTTGCAATAAAAATGTATTTTTTCAACATTGTAAAATGCCTAGCAACGCTTTCAATAATTGTGTGAAAAAATATATTTTTTCAACAATTCAAAATGCCTAGCAACGCTGTTATGAATAATGTGAAAAAAATATATTTTTTAAACATTTCAAAATGCCTAGCAACGCTTACAAGAATTTTGTAAAAAAAATATATTTTTTCAACATTTCTAAATGCCTAGCAACGCTGTTATGAATAATGTGAAAAAAATAAATTTTTTAAACATTTCAAAATGCCTAGCAACGCTTTCATGAATTTTGTAAAAGAAATATATTTTTTCAACATTTTAAAATGCCTAGCAACGCTTTCAATAATAGTGTGGAAAAAATATATTTTTTTTTGTACATTTCAAAATGCCTAGCAACGCTTTCATGAATTTTGTAAAAAAAATATATTTTTTCAACATTTTAAATAGCCTAGCAACGCTTTCAATAATTGTGTGAAAAAAATCTATTTCTCCAACATTTCAAAATGCCTAGCAACGCTGTAATGAATAATGTGAAGAAAATATATATTTGGAACATTTCAAAATGACTAGCAACGCTTTCATGAATTTTGTAAAAAAAATATATTTTTTCAACATTGCAAAATGCCTAGCAACGCTTTCATGAATTTTGTAAAAAAAATATATTTTTGAAACATTTCAAAATGCCTAGCAACGCTTTTATGAGTTTTATGAAAAAAATGTATTTTTTCAACCATTTAAAATGCCTAGCAACGCTTTCAGAAATTGTGTAAAAAAAATATATTTTTTCAACAATTCAAAATGCCTAGCAACGCTTTCATGAATTTTGTAAAAAAAATATGGTTTTTCAACATTGCAAAATGCCTAGCAAAGCTTTCATGAATTTTGTAAAAAAAAATATATTTCTTCAACATTTTAAAAAGCCTAGCAACGCTTTCTATAATTGTGTGAAAAAAATTTATTTTTTCAGCATTTCAAAATGCCTAGCAACGCTGTAATGAATAATGTGAAGAAAATATATATTTTAAACATTTCAAAATGCCTAGCAACGCTTTCATAAATTTTGTAAAAAAATATATTTTTTCAACATTTTTAAATGCCTAGCAACGCTTTCTCGAATTGTGTAAAAAAAATATATTTTTTGAACATTTCATAATGCCTAGCAACGCTTTCTCAAATTTTGTAAAAAAAATATTTTTTTTCAACATTTTAAAATGCCTAGCAACGCTTTCATGAATTTTGTAAAAACAATATATTTTTTCAACATTTTTAAATGCCAAGCAACGCTTTCATGAATTTTGTGAAAAAAATATATTTTTTCAACATTTCATAATGCCTAGCAACGCTTTCTCGAATTTTATAAAAAAAATATATTTTTTTAACATTAAAAAATGCCAAGCAACGCTTTCATGAATTTTGTAAAAAAAAATATTTTTTCAACATTTCAAAGTGCCTACCAACGCTTTCATGTGTTTTGTAATAAAAATGTATTTTTTCAACATTTTAAAATGCCTAGCAACGCTTTCAATAATTGTGTGAAAAAATATATTTTTTCAACATTGCAAAATGCCTAGCAACGCTTCCATGAATTTTGTAAAACAAAATATTTTTTTTCAACATTTTTAAATGCCTAGCAACGCTTTCATGAATTTTGTGAACAAAATATATTTTCAACATTTCATAATGCCTAGCAACGCTTTCTCGAATTTTGTGAAAAAAATATATTTTTTCAACATTGCAAAATGCCTAGCAACGCTTTCATGAATTTTGTGAAAAAAAATATATCTTTTCAACATTTCATATTGCCTAGCAACGCTTTCTCGAATTTTTTAAAAAAAATATATTTTTTCAACTTTGCAAAATGCCTAGCAACACTGTTATGAATAATGTGAAAAAAATATATTTTTTAAACATTTCAAAATGCCTAGCAACGCTTACATGAATTTTGTAAAAAAAATATATTTTTTCAACATTTCTAAATGCCTAGCAACGCTGTTATGAATAATGTGAAAAAAATATATTTTTTAAACATTTCAAAATGCCTAGCAACGCTTTCATGAATTTTGTAAAAAAAATATATTTTTTCAACATTTTAAGATGCCTAGCAACGTTTTCAATAATTGTGTGGAAAAAATATATTTTTTGAACATTTCAAAATGCCTAGCAACGCTTTCATGAATTTTGTAAAAAAAATATATTTTTTCAACATTTTGTAGTGCCTAGCAACGCTTTCATGTGTTTTGTAAAAAAAATATATTTTTTCAACATTTTAAATAGCCTAGCAACGCTTTCAATAATTGTGTGAAAAAAATTTATTTTTTCAACATTTCAAAATGCCTAGCAACGCTGTAATGAATAATGTGAAGAAAATATATATTTTGAACATTTCAAAATGACTAGCAACGCTTTCATGAATTTGGTAAACAAAATATATTTTTTTAACATTTTTAAATGCCTAGCAACGCTTTCATGAATTTTGTGAAAAAAATATATTTTTTCGACATTTCATAATGCCTAGCAACGCTTTCTCGAATTTTGTAAAAAAAATATATTTTTTCAACATTAAAAAATGCCACGCATCGCTTTCATGAATTTTGTAAAAAAAAATATTTTTTCAACATTGCAAAATGCCTAGCAACGCTTTCATGAATTTTGTGAAAAAAATATATATTATTTCAACATTTCATAATGCCTAGCAGCGCTTTCTCGAATTTTGTAAAAAAATATATTTTTTCAACATTGCAAAATGCCTAGCAACGCTTTCATGAATTTTGTAAAAAAAATATATTTTTTCAACATTGCAAAATGCCTAGCAACGCTTTCTCGAATTTTGTAAAAAAAAATATATATTTTCAACATTTTAAAAAGCCTAGCAACGCTTTCTATAATTGTGTGAACAAAATTTATTTTTTCAGCATTTCAAAATACCTAGCAACGCTGTAATGAATAATGTGAAGAAAATATATATTTTGAACATTACAAAATGCCTAGCAACGCTTTCTCTAATTTTGTAAAAAAAATATATTTTTTCAACATTTCCAAATGCCTAGCAACGCTTTCATGAATTTGGTAAACAAAATATATTTTTTCCACATTTCAAATTGCCTAGCAACGCTTTCAATAATGGCGTGAAAAAATTATAATTTTTCAACATTTCACAATGCTAAGCAACGCTTTTATGTATATTGTAAAAAAAGTATATTTTTTCAAAACTTCAAAATGCCTAACAACGCTTTCATGAATTTTGTAAAAAAAAATATTTTTTCAACATTTCAAAGTGCCTACCAACGCTTTCATGTGTTTTGTAATAAAAATGTATTTTTTCAACATTTTAAAATGCCTAGCAACGCTTTCAATAATTGTGTGAAAAAATATATTTTTTCAACAATGCAAAATGCCTAGCAACGCTTTCATGAATTTTGTAAAACAAAATATTTTTTTTCAACATTTTTAAATGCCTAGCAACGCTTTCATGAATTTTGTGAAAAAAATATATTTTCAACATTTCATAATGCCTAGCAACGCTTTCTCGAATTTTGTGAAAAAAATATATTTTTTCAACATTGCAAAATGCCTAGCAACGCTTTCATGAATTTTGTGAAAAAAAATATATCTCTTCAACATTTCATATTGCCTAGCAACGCTTTCTCGAATTTTTTAAAAAAAATATATTTTTTCAACTTTGCAAAATGCCTAGCAACGCTTTCATGAAATTTGTAAAAAAAATATATGTTTTAAACATTTCAAAATGCCTAGCAACGCTTTCATGAATTTTGTAACAAAAATATATTTTTTCAACATTTTAAAATGCCTAGCAACGCTGTTATGAATAATGTGAAAAAATACATTTTTTGTACATTTCAAAATGCGTAGCAACGCTTTCATGAATTTTGTAAAAAAAAATATATTTTTTCAAAATTTCAAAGTGCCTAGCAACGCTTTCATGTGTTTTGCAATAAAAATGAATTTTTTCAACATTTTAAAATGCCTAGCAACGCTTTCAATAATTGTGTGAAAAAATATATTTTTTCAACAATTCAAAATGCCTAGCAACGCTGTTATGAATAATGTGAAAAAAATATATTTTTTAAACATTTCAAAATGCCTAGCAACGCTTACATGAATTTTGTAAAAAAAATATATTTTTTCAACATTTCTAAATGCCTAGCAACGCTGTTATGAATAATGTGAAAAAAATATATTTTTTAAACATTTCAAAATGCCTAGCAACGCTTTCATGAATTTTGTAAAAAAAATATATTTTTTCAACATTTTAAAATGCCTAGCAACGCTTTCAATAATTGTGTGGAAAAAATATATTTTTTGAACATTTCAAAATGCCTAGCAACGCTTTCATGAATTTTGTAAAAAAAAATATATTTTTTCAACATTTCGTAGTGCCTAGCAACGCTTTCATGTGTTTTGTAAAAAAAATATATTTTTTCAACATTTTAAATAGCCTAGCAACGCTTTCAATAATTGTGTGAAAAAAATTTATTTTTTCAACATTTCAAAATGCCTAGCAACGCTGTAATGAATAATGTGAAGAAAATAAATATTTTGAACATTTCAAAATGACTAGCAACGCTTTCATGAATTTTGTAAAAAAAATATATTTTTTCAACATTGCAAAATGCCTAGCAACGCTTTCATGAATTTTGTAAAAAATATATATTTTTTCAACATTGCAAAATGCCTAGCAACGCTTTCATGAATTTGGTAAACAAAATATATTTTTTCAACATTTTTAAATGCCTAGCAACGCTTTCATGAATTTTGTGAAAAAAATATATTTTTTCGACATTTCATAATGCCTAGCAACGCTTTCTCGAATTTTGTAAAAAAAATATATTTTTTCAACATTAAAAAATGCCACGCATCGCTTTCATGAATTTTGTAAAAAAAAATATTTTTTCAACATTGCAAAATGCCTAGCAACGCTTTCATGAATTTTGTGAAAAAAATATATATTATTTCAACATTTCATAATGCCTAGCAGCGCTTTCTCGAATTTTGTAAAAAAAATATATTTTTTCAACATTGCAAAATGCCTAGCAACGCTTTCATGAATTTTGTAAAAAAAATATATTTTTTCAACATTGCAAAATGCCTAGCAACGCTTTCATGAATTTTGTAAAAAAAAATATATATTTTCAACATTTTAAAAAGCCTAGCAACGCTTTCTATAATTGTGTGAAAAAAATTTATTTTTTCAGCATTTCCAAATGCCTAGCAACGCTTTCATGAATTTGGTAAACAAAATATATTTTTTCCACATTTCAAATTGCCTAGCAACGCTTTCAATAATGGCGTGAAAAAATTATAATTTTTCAACATTTCACAATGCTAAGCAACGCTTTCATGTATATTGTAAAAAAAGTATATTTTTTCAAAACTTCAAAATGCCTAACAACGCTTTCATGAATTTTGTAAAAAAAATATATTTTTTCAACATTTCATAATGTCTAGCAACGTTTTCTCAAATTTTGTAAAAAAATATATTTTTTCAACATTTCAAAATGCCTAGCAATGCTTTCATGAATTTTGTGAAAAAAATATTTTTTTTCAACATTGCAAAATGCCTAGCAACGCTTTCATGAATTTTGTGAAAAAAAATATATTTTTCCAACATTTCATATTGCCTAGCAACGCTTTCTCGAATTTTGTAAAAAAAAAATATATTTTTTCAACATTGCAAAATGCCTAGCAACGCTTTCATGAAATTTGCAAAAAAAATATATTTTTTAAACATTTCAAAATGCCTAGCAGCGCTTTCATGAATTTTGTAAAAAAAATTAATTTTTTTAACATTTTAAAATGCCTAACAACGCTGTTATGAATAATGTGAAAAAATATATTTTTTGTACATTTCAAAATGCGTAGCAACGCTTTCATGAATTTTGTGAAAAAAATATTTTTTTTCAACATTTTAAAATGTCTAGCAACGCTTTCAATAATTGTGTGAAAAAAATTTATTTTTTCAACATTTCAAAATGCCTAGCAACGCTGTAATGAATATTGTGAAGAAAATATATATTTTAAACATTTCAAAATTCCTAGCAACGCTTTCTGGAATTGTGTAAAAAAAATATATTTTTTCTACATTAAAAAATGCCACGCATCGCTTCCATGAATTTTGTAAAAAAAAATATTTTTTCAACATTGCAAAATGCCTAGCAACGCTTTCATGAATTTTGTGAAAAAAAATATATATTATTTCAACGTTTCATAATGCCTAGCAACGCTTTCTCGAATTTTGTAAAAAAATATATATTTTTTCAACATTTCAAAATGCCTAGCAACGCTTTCATGAGTTTTGTGAAAAAAATGTATTTTTTCAACATTTTAAAATGCCTAGCAACAATTTCTCGAATTGTGTAAAAAAATATATTTTTTTCAACATTTCAAAATGCCTAGCAACGCTGTAATGAATAATGTGAAAAAAATATATTTTTTGAACATTTCAAAATGCCTAGCAACGCTTTCATGAATTTTGTAAAAAAAGTATATTTTTTCAACATTTTAAAATGCCTAGCAACAATTTCTCGAATTGTGTAAAAAAATATATTTTTTCAACATTTCAAAATGCCTAGCAACGCTGTAATGAATAATGTGAAAAAAATATATTTTTTGAACATTTCAAAATGCCTAGCAACGCTTTCATGAATTTTGTAAAAAAAAATTTTTTTCAACATTTCCTAATGCCTAGCAACGCTTTCTCAAATTTTGTAAAAAAAATATATTTTTTCAATTT
This sequence comes from Prosapia bicincta, assembly GCA_036971475.1. Classification (NCBI taxonomy): domain Eukaryota; kingdom Metazoa; phylum Arthropoda; class Insecta; order Hemiptera; family Cercopidae; genus Prosapia; species Prosapia bicincta. The sequence continues at coordinate 89,779,562 of JBAIZL010000005.1, forward strand.
TTAAAATGCCTAGCAACGCTTTCAATAATTGTGTGAAAAAATATATTTTTTCAACATTTCAAAATGCCTAGCAACGCTTTCTTGAATTGTGTAAAAAAATATACTTTTTCAACATTTTAAAATGCCTAGCAACGCTGTTTTGAATAATGTGAAAAAATATATATTTTTTCAACATTTTAAAATGCCTAGCAACGCTTTGATGAATTTTGTGAAAAAATATATTTTTTCAACAATTCTAAATGCCTAGCAACGCTGTTATGAATAATGTGAAACAAAATATATTTTTTGAACATTTCATAATGCCTAGCAACGCTTTCTCAAATTTTGTAAAAAAAATATATTTTTTCAACATTTTAAAATGCCTAGCAACGCTTTCATGAATTTTGTAAAAAAAATATATTTTTTCAACATTTCAAAATGCCTAGCAACGCTTTCATGAATTTTGTAAAAAAAAATATTTTTTCAACATTGCAAAATGCCTAGCAACGCTTTCATGAATTTGGTAAACAAAATATACATTTTCAACATTTTTAAATGCCTAGCAACGCTTTCATGAATTTTGTGAAAAAAATATATTTTTTCAACATTTCATAATGCCTAGCAACGCTTTCTCGAATTTTGTAAAAAAAATATATTTTTTTAACATTAAAAATTGCGTAGCAACGCTTTCATGAATTTTGTAAAAAAAAATATTTTTAGAACATTGCAAAATGCCTAGCAACGCTTTCATGAATTTTGTGAAAAAAATATATTTTTTCAACATTTCATATTGCCTAGCAACGCTTTCTCGAATTTTGTAAAAAAAATATATTTTTTCAACATTGCAAAATGCCTAGCAACGCTTTCATGAATTTTGTAAAAAAAAAATATATTTTTTCAACATTTCAAAATGCCTAGCAACGCTTTCATGAATTTTGTAAAAAAAAATATTTTTTCAACATTGCAAAATACCTAGCAACGCTTTCATGAATTTGGTAAACAAAATATATTTTTTCAACATTTTTAAATGCCTAGCAACGCTTTCATGAATTTTGTGAAAACAATATATTTTTTCAACATTTCATAATGCCTAGCAACGCTCTCTCGAATTTTGTAAAAAAAATATATTTTTTCAACATTAAAAAATGCCTAGCAACGCTTTCATGAATTTTGTAAAAAAAAATATTTTTTCAACTTTGCAAAATGCCTAGCAACGCTTTCATGAATTTTGTGAAAAAAATATATTTTTTAAACATTTCAAAATGCCTAGCAACGCTTTCATGTGTTTTGTAATAAAAATGTATTTTTTCAACATTTTAAAATGCCTAGCAACGCTTTCAATAATTGTGTGAAAAAAATATATTTTTTCAACAATTCAAAATGCCTAGCAACGCTTTCATGAATTTTGTAAAAAAAATATATTTTTTCAACATTGCAAAATGCCTAGCAACGCTTTCAATAATTGTGTGAAAAAAATTTATTTTTTCAACATTTCAAAATGCCTAGCAACGCTGTTATGCATAATGTGAAAAAAATATATTTTTTAAACATTTCAAAATGCCTAGCAACGCTTACATGAATTTTGTAAAAAAAATATATTTTTTCAACATTTTAAAATGCCTAGCAACGTTGTAATGAATAATGTGAAAAAAATATATTTTTTCAACATTTTAAAATGCCTAGCATCGCTTTCAATAATTGTGTGGAAAAAATATATTTTTTCAACAATTCAAAATGCCTAGCAACGCTTTCATGAATTTTGTAAAAAAAATATATTTTTTCAACATTGCAAAATGCCTAGCAACGCTTTCAATAATTGTGTGAAAAAAATTTATTTTTTCAACATTTCAAAATGTCTAGCAACGCTTTCATGAATTTGGTAAATAAAATATATTTTTTCAACATTGCAAAATGCCTAGCAACGCTTTCATGAATTTTGTGAAAAAAATATATATTATTTCAACATTTCATAATGCCTAGCAACGCTTTCTCGAATTTTGTAAAAAAAATATATTTTTTCAACATTGCAAAATGCCTAGCAACGCTTTCATGAATTTTGTAAAAAAAATATATTTTTGAAACATTTCAAAATGATTAGCAACGCTTTCATGAATTTTGTAAAAAAAATATATTTTTGAAACATTTCAAAATGCCTAGCAACGCTTTTATGAGTTTTGTGAAAAAAATGTATTTTTTCAACCATTTAAAATGCCTAGCAACGCTTTCAGAAATTGTGTAAAAAAAATATATTTTTTCAACAATTCAAAATGCCTAGCAACGCTTTCATGAATTTTGTAAAAAAAATATGGTTTTTCAACATTGCAAAATGCCTAGCAAAGCTTTCATGAATTTTGTAAAAAAAATATATTTCTTCAACATTTTAAAAAGCCTAGCAACGCTTTCTATAATTGTGTGAAAAAAATTTATTTTTTCAGCATTTCAAAATGCCTAGCAACGCTGTAATGAATAATGTGAAGAAAATATATATTTTAAACATTTCAAAATGCCTAGCAACGCTTTCATAAATTTTGTAAAAAAAAATATATTTTTTCAACATTTTTAAATGCCTAGCAACGCTTTCTCGAATTGTGTAAAAAAAATATATTTTTTGAACATTTCATAATGCCTAGCAACGCTTTCTCAAATTTTGTAAAAAAAATATTTTTTTTCAACATTTTAAAATGCCTAGCAACGCTTTCATGAATTTTGTAAAAACAATATATTTTTTCAACATTTTTAAATGCCAAGCAACGCTTTCATGAATTTTGTGAAAAAAATATATTTTTTCAACGTTTCATAATGCCTAGCAACGCTTTCTCGAATTTTGTAAAAAAAATATATTTTTTTAACATTAAAAAATGCCAAGCAACGCTTTCATGAATTTTGTAAAAAAAAATATTTTTTCAACATTTCAAAGTGCCTAGCAACGCTTTCATGTGTTTTGTAATAAAAATGTATTTTTTCAACATTTTAAAATGCCTAGCAACGCTTTCAATAATTGTGTGAAAAAATATATTTTTTCAACATTGCAAAATGCCTAGCAACGCTTTCATGAATTTTGTAAAACAAAATATTTTTTTTCAACATTTTTAAATGCCTAGAAACGCTTTCATGAATTTTGTGAAAAAAATATAAATTTTCAACATTTCATAATGCCTAGCAACGCTTTTTCGAATTTTTTAAAAAAAATATATTTTTTTAACTTTGCAAAATGCCTAGCAACGCTTTCATGAAATTTGTAAAAAAAATATATTTTTTAAACATTTCAAAATGCCTAGCAACGCTTTCATGAATTTTGTAACAAAAATATATTTCTTCAACATTTTAAAATGCCTAGCAACGCTGTTATGAATAATGTGAAAAAATATTTTTTTGTACATTTCAAAATGCGTAGCAACGCTTTCATGAATTTTGTAAAAAAAAATATATTTTTTCAAAATTTCTAAATGCCTAGCAACGCTGTTATGAATAATGTGAAAAAAATATATTTTTTAAACATTTCAAAATGCCTAGCAACGCTTTCATGAATTTTGTAAAAGAAATATATTTTTTCAACATTTTAAAATGCCTAGCAACGCTTTCAATAATAGTGTGGAAAAAATATATTTTTTTTGTACATTTCAAAATGCCTAGCAACGCTTTCATGAATTTTGTAAAAAAAATATATTTTTTCAACATTTTAAATAGCCTAGCAACGCTTTCAATAATTGTGTGAAAAAAATTTATTTCTTCAACATTTCAAAATGCCTAGCAACGCTGTAATGAATAATGTGAAGAAAATATATATTTTGAACATTTCAAAATGACTAGCAACGCTTTCATGAATTTTGTAAAAAAAATATATTTTTTCAACATTGCAAAATGCCTAGCAACGCTTTCATGAATTTTGTAAAAAAAATATATTTTTGAAACATTTCAAAATGCCTAGCAACGCTTTTATGAGTTTTGTGAAAAAAATGTATTTTTTCAACCATTTAAAATGCCTAGCAACGCTTTCAGAAATTGTGTAAAAAAAATATATTTTTCAACAATTCAAAATGCCTAGCAACGCTTTCATGAATTTTGTAAAAAAAATATGGTTTTTCAACATTGCAAAATGCCTAGCAAAGCTTTCATGAATTTTGTAAAAAAAAATATATATCTTCAACATTTTAAAAAGCCTAGCAACGCTTTCTATAATTGTGTGAAAAAAATTTATTTTTTCAGCATTTCAAACTGCCTAGCAACGCTGTAATGAATAATGTGAAGAAAATATATATTTTAAACATTTCAAAATGCCTAGCAACGCTTTCATAAATTTTGTAAAAAAATATATTTTTTCAACATTTTTAAATGCCTAGCAACGCTTTCTCGAATTGTGTAAAAAAAATATATTTTTTGAACATTTCATAATGCCTAGCAACGCTTTCTCAAATTTTGTAAAAAAAATATTTTTTTTCAACATTTTAAAATGCCTAGCAACGCTTTCATGAATTTTGTAAAAACAATATATTTTTTCGACATTTCATAATGCCTAGCAACGCTTTCTCGAATTTTGTAAAAAAAATATATTTTTTCAACATTAAAAAATGCCACGCATCGCTTTCATGAATTTTGTAAAAAAAAATATTTTTTCAACATTGCAAAATGCCTAGCAACGCTTTCATGAATTTTGTGAAAAAAATATATATTATTTCAACATTTCATAATGCCTAGCAGCGCTTTCTCGAATTTTGTAAAAAAATTATATTTTTTCAACATTGCAAAATGCCTAGCAACGCTTTCATGAATTTTGTAAAAAAAATATATTTTTTCAACATTTCAAAATGCCTAGCAACGCTTTCATGAATTTTGTAAAAAAAAATATATATTTTCAACATTTTAAAAAGCCTAGCAACGCTTTCAATAATTGTGTGAAAAAAATTTATTTTTTCAGCATTTCAAAATACCTAGCAACGCTGTAATGAATAATGTGAAGAAAATATATATTTTGAACATTTCAAAATGCCTAGCAACGCTTTCTCTAATTTTGTAAAAAAAATATATTTTTTCAACATTTCCAAATGCCTAGCAACGCTTTCATGAATTTGGTAAACAAAATATATTTTTTCCACATTTCAAATTGCCTAGCAACGCTTTCAATAATGGCATGAAAAAATTATAATTTTTCAACATTTCACAATGCTAAGCAACGCTTTCATGTATATTGTAAAAAAAGTATATTTTTTCAAAACTTCAAAATGCCTAACAACGCTTTCATGAATTTTGTAAAAAAAATATATTTTTTCAACATTTCATAATGTCTAGCAACGTTTTCTCAAATTTTGTAAAAAAATATATTTTTTCAACATTTCAAAATGCCTAGCAATGCTTTCATGAATTTTGTGAAAAAAATATATTTTTTCAACATTGCAAAATGCCTAGCAACGCTTTCATGAATTTTGTGAAAAAAAATATATTTTTCCAACATTTCATATTGCCTAGCAACGCTTTCTCGAATTTTGTAAAAAAAAAATATATTTTTTCAACATTGCAAAATGCCTAGCAACGCTTTCATGAAATTTGCAAAAAAAATATATTTTTTAAACATTTCAAAATGCCTAGCAGCGCTTTCATGAATTTTGTAAAATAAATCAATTTTTTTAACATTTTAAAATGCCTAGCAACGCTGTTATGAATAATGTGAAAAAATATATTTTTTGTACATTTCAAAATGCGTAGCAACGCTTTCATGAATTTTGTAAAAAAAATATATATTTTCAACATTTCAAAGTACCTAGCAACACTTTCATGTGTTTTGTAATAAAAATGTATTTTTTCAACATTTTAAAATGCCTAGCAACGATTTTAATAATTGTGTGAAAAAAATATATTTGTTCAACAATTCAAAATGCCTAGCAACGCTGTTATGAATAATGTGAAAAAAATGTTTTTTTTAAACATTTCAAAATGCCTAGCAACGCTTTCATGAATTTTGTGAAAAAAATATTTTTTTTCAACATTTTAAAATTTCTAGCAACGCTTTCAATAATTGTGTGAAAAAAATTTATTTTTTCAACATTTCAAAATGCCTAGCAACGCTGTAATGAATAATGTGAAGAAAATATATATTTTAAACATTTCAAAATGCCTAGCAACGCTTTCTGGAATTGTGTAAAAAAAATATATTTTTTCAACATCAAAAAATGCCACGCATCGCTTCCATGAATTTTGTAAAAAAAAATATTTTTTCAACATTGCAAAATGCCTAGCAACGCTTTCATGAATTTTGTGAAAAAAAATATATATTATTTCAACGTTTCATAATGCCTAGCAACGCTTTCTCGAATTTTGTAAAAAAAATATATTTTTTCAACATTTCAAAATGCCTAGCAACGCTTTCATGAGTTTTGTGAAAAAAATGTATTTTTTCAACATTTTAAACTGCCTAGCAACAATTTCTCGAATTGTGTAAAAAAATATATTTTTTTCAACATTTCAAAATGCCTAGCAACGCTGTAATGAATAATGTGAAAAAAATATATTTTTTGAACATTTCAAAATGCCTAGCAACGCTTTCATGAATTTTGTAAAAAAAGTATATTTTTTCAACATTTTAAAATGCCTAGCAACGCTTTCTATATTTGTGTAAAAAAAATTTATTTTCACAGGATTTCAAAATGCCTAGCAATGCTGTAATGAATAATGTGAAGAAAATATACATTTTGAACATTTCAAAATGCCTAGCAACGCTTTCTCGAATTTTGTAAAAAAAATATATTTTTTCAACATTTCCAAATGCCTAGCAACGCTTTCATGAATTTGGTAAACAAAATATATTTTTTCCACATTTCAAATTGCCTAGCAACGCTTTCAAAAATGGCGTGAAAAATTATAATTTTTCAACATTTCACAAACATCTAGCAACGCTTTCATGTATTTTGTAAAAAATATATATTTTTTCAACATTTCAAAATGCCTAACAACGCTTTCATGAATTTTGTAAAAAAAATATATTTTTTCAACATTTCATAATGCCTAGCAATGCTTTCTCAAATTTTGTAAAAAAAATATATTTTTCCAACATTTTAAAATTCCTAGCAACGCTTACTCGAATTTTTGTAAAAAAAATATATTTTTTCAACATTTCCAAATGCCTAGCAACTCTTTCATGAATTTGGTAAACAAAATATATTTTTTCCACATTTCAAATTGCCTAGCAACGCTTTCATGTGTTTTGCAATAAAAATGTATTTTTTCAACATTTTAAAATGCCTAGCAACGCTTTCAATAATTGTGTGAAAAAATATATTTTTTCAACAATTCAAAATGCCTAGCAACGCTGTTATGAATAATGTGAAAAAAATATATTTTTTAAACATTTCAAAATGCCTAGCAATGCTTTCATGAATTTTGTAAAAAAAATATATTTTTTCAACATTTTAAAATGCCTAGCAACGCTTTCAATAATTGTGTGGAAAAAATATATTTTTTGAACATTTCAAAATGCCTAGCAACGCTTTCATGAATTTTGTAAAAAAAATATATTTTTTCAACATTTCGTAGTGCCTAGCAACGCTTTCATGTGTTTTGTAAAAAAAATATATTTTTTCAACATTTTAAATAGCCTAGCAACGCTTTCAATAATTGTGTGAAAAAAATTTATTTTTTCAACATTTCAAAATGCCTAGCAATGCTGTAATGAATAGTGTGAAGAAAATATATATTTTGAACATTTCAAAATGACTAGCAACGCTTTCATGAATTTTGTAAAAAATATATATTTTTTCAACATTGCAAAATGCCTAGCAACGCTTTCATGAATTTGGTAAACAAAATATATTTTTTCAACATTTTTAAATGCCTAGCAATGCTTTCATGAATTTTGTGAAAAAAATATATTTTTTCGACATTTCATAATGCCTAGCAACGCTTTCTCGAATTTTGTAAAAAAAATATATTTTTTCAACATTAAAAAATGCCACGCATCGCTTTCATGAATTTTGTAAAAAAAAATATTTTTTCAACATTGCAAAATGCCTAGCAACGCTTTCATGAATTTTGTGAAAAAAATATATATTATTTCAACATTTCATAATGCCTAGCAGCGCTTTCTCGAATTTTGTAAAAAAAATTTATTTTTTCAACATTGCAAAATGCCTAGCAACGCTTTCATGAATTTTGTAAAAAAAATATATTTTTTCAACATTGCAAAATGCCTAGCAACGCTTTCATGAATTTTGTAAAAAAAAATATATTTTTTCAACATTTTAAAAAGCCTAGCAACGCTTTCTATAATTGTGTGAAAAAAATATATTTTTTCAACATTTCCAAATGCCTAGCAACGCTTTCATGAATTTGGTAAACAAAATATATTTTTTCCACATTTCAAATTGCCTAGCAACGCTTTCAATAATGGCGTGAAAAAATTATAATTTTTCAACATTTCACAATGCTAAGCAACGCTTTCATGTATATTGTAAAAAAAGTATATTTTTTCAAAACTTCAAAATGCCTAACAACGCTTTCATGAATTTTGTAAAAAAAATATATTTTTTCAACATTTCATAATGTCTAGCAACGTTTTCTCAAATTTTGTAAAAAAATATATTTTTTCAACATTTCAAAATGCCTAGCAATGCTTTCATGAATTTTGTGAAAAAAATATAATTTTTCAACATTAAATAATGCCTAGCAACGCTTTCATGAATTTTGTAAAAAAAAATATTTTTTCAACATTGCAAAATGCCTAGCAACGCTTTCATGAATTTTGTGAAAAAAAATATATTTTTCCAACATTTCATATTGCCTAGCAACGCTTTCTCGAATTTTGTAAAAAAAAAATATATTTTTTCAACATTTCAAAGTACCTAGCAACACTTTCATGTGTTTTGTAATAAAAATGTATTTTTTCAACATTTTAAAATGCCTAGCAACGATTTTAATAATTATGTGAAAAAAATATATTTGTTCAACAATTCAAAATGCCTAGCAACGCTGTTATGAATAATGTGAAAAAAATATATTTTTTAAACATTTCAAAATGCCTAGCAACGCTTTCATGAATTTGTGAAAAAAATATTTTTTTTCAACATTTTAAAATGTCTAGCAACGCTTTCAATAATTGTGTGAAAAAAATTTATTTTTTCAACATTTCAAAATGCCTAGCAACGCTGTAATGAATAATGTGAAGAAAATATATATTTTAAACATTTCAAAATGCCTAGCAACGCTTTCATGAATTTTGTAAAAAAAATATATTTTTTCAACATTTCGAAGTGCCTAGCAACGCTTTCTGGAATTGTGTAAAAAAAATATATTTTTTCTACATTAAAAAATGCCACGCATCGCTTCCATGAATTTTGTAAAAAAAAATATTTTTTCAACATTGCAAAATGCCTAGCAACGCTTTCATGAATTTTGTGAAAAAAAATATATATTATTTCAACGTTTCATAATGCCTAGCAACGCTTTCTCGAATTTTGTAAAAAAAATATATTTTGTCAACATTTCAAAATGCCTAGCAACGCTTTCATGAGTTTTGTGAAAAAAATGTATTTTTTCAACATTTTAAAATGCCTAGCAACAATTTCTCGAATTGTGTAAAAAAAATATATTTTTTTCAACATTTCAAAATGCCTAGCAACGCTGTAATGAATAATGTGAAAAAAATATATTTTTTGAACATTTCAAAATGCCTAGCAACGCTTTCATGAATTTTGTAAAAAAAGTATATTTTTTCAACATTTCAAAGTGCCTAGCAACGCTTTCTTGTTTTTTGTAAAAAAAATATATTTTTTCAACATTTTAAAATGCCTAGCAACGCTTTCTATATTTGTGTAAAAAAAATTTATATTCACAGCATTTCAAAATGCCTAGCAATGCTGTAATGAATAATGTGAAGAAAATATATATTTTGAACATTTCAAAATGCCTAGCAACGCTTTCTCGAATTTTGTAAAAAAAATATATTTTTTCCACATTTCGAATTGCCTAGCAACGCTTTCAAAAATGGCGTGAAAAATTATAATTTTTCAACATTTCACAAACATCTAGCAACGCTTTCATGTATTTTGTAAAAAATATATATTTTTTCAACATTTCAAAATGCCTAACAACGCTTTCATGAATTTTGTAAAAAAAATATATTTTTTCAACATTTCATAATGCCTAGCAATGCTTTCTCAAATTTTGTAAAAAAAATATATTTTCTCAACATTTTAAAATTCCTAGCAACGCTTACTCGAATTTTGTAAAAAAAATATATTTTTTCAACATTTCCAAATGCCTAGCAACGCTTTCATGAATTTGGTAAACAAAATATATTTTTTCCACATTCCAAAATGCCTAGCAACGCTTTCTCGAGTATTGTAAAAAAAATATATTCTTTCAACATTTCTAAATGCCTAACAACGCTGTTATGAATAATGTGAAAAAAAATATATTTTAAAACATTGCAAAATGCCTAGCAACGCTTTCATGAATTTGGTAAACAAAATATATTTTTTCAAAATTTTTAAATGCCTAGCAACGCTTTCATGAATTTTGTGAAAAAAATATATTTTTTCATAATTTCATAATGCCTAGCAACGCTTTCTCGGATTTTGTAAAAAAAATATATTTTTTCAACATTAAATAATGCCTAGCAACGCTTTCATGAATTTTGTAAAAAAAAATATTTTTTCAACATTGCAAAATGCCTAGCAACGCATTCATGAATTTTGTGAAAAAAAATATATTTTTCCAACATTTCATATTGCCTAGCAACGCTTTCTCGAATTTTGTAAAAAAAAAATATATTTTTTCAACATTGCAAAATGCCTAGCAACGCTTTCATGAAATTTGTAAATAAAATATATTTTTTAAACATTTCAAAATGCCTAGCAGCGCTTTCATGAATTTTGTAAAAAAAATTAATTTTTTTATCATTTTAAAATACCTAGCAACGCTGTTATGAATAATGTGAAAAAATATATTTTTTTTACATTTCAAAATGCGTAGCAACGCTTTCTCGAATTTTGTAAAAAAAAAATATATTTTTTCAACATTGCAAAATGCCTAGCAACGCTTTCATGAATTTTGTGAAAAAAATATTTTTTTTCAACATTTTAAAATGTCTAGCAACGCTTTCAATAATTGTGTGAAAAAAATTTATTTTTTCAACATTTCAAAATGCCTAGCAACGCTGTAATGAATAATGTGAAGAAAATATATATTTTAAACATTTCAAAATGCCTAGCAACGCATTCATGAATTTTGTAAAAAAAATATATTTTTTCAACATTTCGAAGTGCCTAGCAACGCTTTCTGGAATTGTGTAAAAAAAAATATATTTTTTCAACATTAAAAAATGCCACGCATCGCTTCCATGAATTTTGTAAAAAAAAATATTTTTTCAACATTGCAAAATGCCTAGCAACGCTTTCATGAATTTTGTGAAAAAATTTATATATTATTTCAACGTTTCATTATGCCTAGCAACGCTTTCTCGAATTTTGTAAAAAAAATATATTTTTTCAACATTTCAAAATGCCTAGCAACGCTTTCATGAGTTTTGTGAAAAAAATGTATTTTTTCAACATTTTAAAATGCCTATCAACAGTTTCTCGAATGGTGTAAAAAAAATATATTTTTTTCAACATTTCAAAATGCCTAGCAACGCTGTAATGAATAATGTGAAAAAAATATATTTTTTGAACATTTCAAAATGCCTAGCAACGCTTTCATGAATTTTGTAAAAAAAGTATATTTTTTCAACATTTCCAAATGCCTAGCAACTCTTTCATGAATTTGGTAAACAAAATATATTTTTTCCACATTTCAAATTGCCTAGCAACGCTTTCTCAAATTTTGTAAAAAAAATATATTTTTTCAACATTTTAAAATTCCTAGCAACGCTTACTCGAATTTTGTAAAAAAAATATATTTTTTCAACATTTCCAAATGCCTAGCAACGCTTTCATGAATTTGGTAAACAAAATATATTTTTTCCACATTTCAAATTGCCTAGCAACGCTTTCAATAATGGCGTGAAAAAATTATAATTTTTCAACATTTCACAATGCCTAGCAACGCTTTCATGAATTTTGTAAAAAAATATATTTTTTCAACATTTCTAAATGCCTAACAACGCTGTTATGAATAATGTGAAAAAAAATATATTTTAAAACATTTCAAAATGCCTAGCAACGCTTTTATGAATTTTGTGAAAAAAATATATTTTTTTAACATTTCATAATGCCTAGCAACGCTTTCTCGAATTTTGTAAAAAAAATATACTTTTTCAACATTAAAAAATGCCTAGCAACGCTTTCATGAATTTTGTAAAAAAAAATATTTTTTCAACATTGCAAAATGCCTAGCTACGCTTTCATGAATTTTGTGGAAAAAATATATTTTTTCAACATTTCATAATGCCTAGCAACGCTTTCTGGAATTTTGTAAAAAAAATATATTTTTTCAACATTAAAAAATGCCTAGCATCGCTTTCATGAATTTTGTAAAAAAAATATATTTTTTTAACATTTCAAAATACCTAGCAACGCTGTTATGAATAATGTGAAAAAAAATATATTTTTAAACATTTCAAAATGCCTAACAACGCTTTCATGAATTTTGTAAAAAAAATATATTTTTTCAACATTTAAAAATGCCTAGCAACACTGTTATGAATAATGTGAAAAAAATATTTTTTTTTCAACATTTTAAAATGCCTAGCAGCGCTTTCATGAATTGTGTAAAAAAAATATATTTTTTTAACATTTCAAAATGCCTAGCAACGCTGTTATGAATAATGTGAAAAAAAATATATTTTTAAACATTTCAAAATGCCTAACAACGCTTTCATGAATTTTGTAAAAAAAATATATTTTTTCAACATTTAAAAATGCCTAGCAACACTGTTATGAATAATGTGAAAAAAATATTTTTTTTTCAACATTCTAAAATGCCTAGCAACGCTTTCTCGAATTAATTAAAAAAAATATATTTTTTCAACATTTCAAAATGCCTAGCAACGCTTTCATAAATTTTGTAAAAAAAATATATTTTTTCAACATTTTAAAACTGCCTAGCAACGCTTTCTCGAATTGTGTAAAAAAAATATATTTTTTTAACATCTCAAAATGCCTAGCAACGCTGTTATGAATAATGTGAAAAAAATATATTTTTTCAAGATTTTAAAATGCCTAGCAACGCTTTCATGAATTTTGTGAAAAAAATATATTTTTTCAACATTTCAAAATGCCTAGCAACACTGTAATGAATAATGTGAAGAAAATATATATTTTAAACATTTCAAAATGCCTAGCAAAGCTTTCATGAATTTTGTAAAAAAAATATATTTTTTCAACATTTCAAATTGCCTAGCAACGCTTTCAATAATGGCGTGAAAAAATATATTTTTTCTGCATTTCAAAATGCCTAGCAACGCTGTAATGAATAATGTAAAAAAATATATTTTTTGAACATTTCAAAATGCCTAGCAACGCTTTAATGTGTTTTGTAAAGAAAATATATTTTTTCAAGATTTTAAAATGCCTAGCAACGCTCTCATGAATTTTGTGAAAAAAATATATTTTTTCAACATTACAAAATGCCTAGCAACGCTGTAATGAATAATGTGAAAAAAATATATTTTTTAAACATTTCAAAATGCCTAGCAACGCTTTCATAAATTTTGTAAAAAAATATATTTTTTCAACATTTTAAAATGCCTAGCAACGCTTTCTCGAATTGTGTAAAAAAATTATATGTTTTCAACATTTCAAAATGCCTAGCAACGTTGTAATGTATAATGTGAAAAAAATATAATTTTTCAACATTTTAAAATGCCTAGAAACGCTTTCAATAATTGTGTGAACAAAATATATTTTTTCAACATTTCAAAATGCCTAGCAACGCTTTATCGAATAGTATAAAAAAATATATATATTTTTTCAACATTTCAAAATGCCTAGCAACGCTTTCATGAATTTTGTAAAAAAAAATATTTTGTCAACATTGCAAAATGCCTAGCACGCTTTCATGAATTTGGTAAAGAAAATATATTTTTTCAACATTTTTAAATGCCTAGCAACGCTTTCATGAATTTTGTGAAAAAATATAATTTTTCATCATTTCATTATGCCTAGCAACGCTTTCTCGAATCTTGTAAAAAAAATATATTTTTTCAACATTAAAAAATGCCACGCAACGCTTTCATGAATTTTGTAAAAGAAAATATATATTATTTCAACATTTCATAATGCCTAGCAACGCTTTCTCGAATTTTGTAAAAAAAATATATTTTTGAAACATTTCAAAATGTCTAGCAACGCTTTCTCGAATTGTGTAAAAAAAAATATATTTTTTCAACATTTCAAAATGCCTAGCAACGTTGTAATGAATAATGTGAAAAAAATATATTTTTTTAACATTTCAAAATGCCTAGCAACGCTTTCATGAGTTTTGTGAAAAAAATGTATTTTTTCAACATTTTAAAATGCCTAGCAACAATTTCTCGAATTGTGTAAAAAAAATATATTTTTTTCAACATTTCAAAATGCCTAGCAACGCTGTAATGAATAATGTGAAAAAAATATATTTTTTCAACATTTCCAAATGCCTAGCAACGCTTTCATGAATTTGGTAAACAAAATATATTTTTTCCACATTTCAAATTGCCTAGCAACGCTTTCAATAATGGCGTGAAAAAATTATAATTTTTCAACATTTCACAATGCCTAGCAACGCTTTCATGAATTTTGTAAAAAAATATATTTTTTCAACATTTCTAAATGCCTAACAACGCTGTTATGAATAATGTTAAAAAAATATATTTTTAAGCATTTCAAAATGCCTAGCAACGCTTTCTGGAATTTTGTGAAAAAAATATATTTTTTCAACATTAAAAAATGCCTACCAACGCTTTCATGAATCTTGTAAAAAAAAATATTTTTTCAAAATTGCAAAATGCCTAGCTACGCTTTCATGAATTTTGTGAAAAAAATATATTTTTCAACATTTCATAATGCATAGCAACGCTTTCTGGAATTTTGTAAAAAAAATATATTTTTTCAAGATTAAAAAAATGCCTAGCAACGCTTTCATTAATTTGATAAACAAAATATATTTTTTCAACATTTTTAAATGCCTAGCAACGTTTTCAATAATTGTGTAAAAAATATATTTTTTCAACATTTCTAAATGCCTAACAACTCTGTTATGAATAATGTGAAAAACATATATTTTTTAAACATTTTAAAATGCCTAGCAACGCTTTCAATAATTGTGTAAAAAAATATATTTTTTCAACATTTCTAAATGCCTAACAACGCTGTTATGAATAATGTGAAAAAAAAATATTTTTAAACATTTCAAAAAGCCTAACAACGCTTTCATGAATTTTGTAAAAAAAATATATTTTTTCAACATTTTAAAATGCCTAGCAACGCTTTCTGGAATTTTGTAAAAAAAATATATTTTTTCAACAATTCTAAATGATTAGCAACGCTTTCATGAATTTGATAAACAAAATATATTTTTTCATCACATCAAAATGCCTAGCAACGCTTTCATGAGTTTTGTAAAAAAAAAGTATTTTTTCAACATTTTAAAATGCCTAGCAACGCTTTCTCGAATTGTGTAAAAAAAATATATTTTTTCAACATTTCAAAATGCCTATCATCGCTGTAATGAATAATGTGAAAAAAAATATATTTTTTCAACATTTTAAAATGCCTAGCAACGCTTTGATGAATTTTGTGTAAAAAATTTATTTTTTCAACATTTCAAAATGCCTAGGAACGCTGTTATGAATAATGTGAAAAAAATATATTTTTTAAACATATCAAAATGCCTAGCAACGCTTTCATAAATTTTGTAAAAAAAATATATTTTTTCAACATTTTAAAATGCCTAGCAACGCTTTCTCGAATTGTGTAAAAAAAATATATTTTTTCAACATTTCAAAATGCCTAGCAACGCTGTAATGAATAATGTGAAAAAAATATATTTTTTGAACATTTCAAAATGCCTAGCAACGCTTTCGTGAATTTTGTGAAAAAAATATATTTTTTCAACATTTCTAAATGCGTAGCAACGCTGTTATGAATAATGTGAAAAAATATATTTTTTAAACATTTCAAAATGCCTAGCAACGCTTTCATGAATTTTGTAAAAAAAATATATTTTTTCAACATTTCATAATGCCTAGCAACGATTTCTCAAATTTTGTAAAAAAAATATATTTTTTCAACATTTTAAAATGCCTAGCAACGCTTTCAATAATTGTGTGAAAAAAATATATTTTTTCAACATTTCAAAATGCCTAGCAACGCTGTTATGAATAATGTGAAAAAAATATATTTTTTCAACATTTTAAAATGCCTAGCAACGCTTTCATGAATATTGTGAAAAAGATATATTTTTTCAACATTTTAAAATGCTGAGCAACGATTTCAATTATTGTGTGAATAAAATATATTTTTTCAACATTTCAAAATGCCTAGCAACGCTTTCTCGATTTGTGTAAAAAAAATATATTTTTTCAACATTTCAAAATGCCTAGCAACGCTTTCATGAATTTTGTAAAAAAAATATATTTTTTCAACATTTTAAAATGCCTAGCAACGCTTTCTCGAATTGTGTAAAAAAAATATATTTCTTCAACATTTCAAAATGCCTAGCAACGCTGTTATGAATAATGCGAAAATATATATTTTTTCAATATTTTAAAATGCCTAGCAACGCTTTCATGAATTTTGTAAAAAAATATATTTTTTTACATTTAAAATGCCTAGCAACGCTGTTATGGATAATGTGAAAAAATATATTTTTTTAACATTTCAAAATGCCTAGCAACGCTTTCATGAATTTTGTAAAAAAAATATATTTTTTCATTATTTCAAAATGCCTAGCAACGCTTTCATGAATTTGGTAAACAAAATATATTTTTTCAACATTTCAAAATGCCTAGCAACGCTTCCATGAGTATTGTAAAAAAATATACTTTTTCCAAATTTCATAATGCCTAGCAACGCTAGTAGATGGCAAAACCACAGTTTCTCCCCAAACAGGTGGTTTTGATGGAAAATACGTTACTTTTCCGTTACAAACGGTTACATGAGGTATGAGGGGTTGGTTTCAGCGATTATTGGAGGGTGACGTGTATGGTACGAGGTCTGGAATGTGGGCGGTTGTGCGCGGTTGTGCGTGTGTGTATGTGGCAGGTGTTTTTTTTAGAAATACGTTAATTTTCCGTTAAAGACCGTTAGGTGAGGTAGTATGGGTTGGTTGGTGATATGGGTGTTGGCCGTTGTGTGATGTAATTAGAAGCCTGTTCGGACATGTTGGGGGGTAATGTAAAAACCGTTGTTTACCTAGAGAATGTGTGTATTATATTCTGTACCCAGTTCTTTGCTGGCCTATATTTTTACTATAGCGTCGCGTGTGTACGGTTGAAATCCGTTACGAGGTGATGGGATTATTTTCGCTATAAGTGTCTCAGTCGCAAAGACTGAACGGTGACTTCTCTGTTTGTTCTCCAGATCTTTACTGGTTAAAAAATGTAAAAGCATGTTAATTTATTGATATAGGTTCCTCGCTCGTGAGCTAATGTGTTTACACATCGTTGTGCTAGCGATTGTTTGTTGTAACAGGTATTTGGCCTGAATAAATTGTTTTTAAAAACCTACCTCTAGAGAATGACGTCATTTTGACATGTGTTTTTGTAAAGGAACGTGTGTATTATATCTCGTACCCAGTTCGTTGCTGAGTGTGACGTAATTAGAAGCATGTTCGGACATGTTGGGGGGTAATGTAAAAACCGTTGTTTACCTAGAGAATGTTTGTATTATATTCTGTACCCAGTTCGTTGCTGACCTATATTTTTACTATAACATCGCGTGTGTGTACGGTTGAAGTATTTTTTTTAAAACCGTTGAAATCCGTTACGAGGTGGTGGGATTATTTTAAATGTGTCAGTCGCAAAGACTGAACGGTGACTTCTCTGTTTGTTCTCCAGATCTTTACTGGTTAAAAAATGTAAAAGCATGTTAATTTATTGATATAGGTTCCTCGCTCGTGAGCTAATGTGTTTACATATCGTTATGCTAGCGATTGTTTGTTGTAACAGGTATTTGGCCTGAATAAATTGTTTTTAAAAACCTACCTAAGGCTTTAGTTACTAGGAAGACCTCATTGGCAGCAGATATACTTCGTGCAGAATGTAAAATCTGTCTATCAGAAGTTCAAGTGGTTTATTTACCCTGCAGACACGTTATTGCTTGTTTGCTTTGCGGATTAGCCTGCAAAACTTGCGGAATTTGCAGAGAAACTGTTGACTCTTTTATGAGAATTTATCTTTCCTAACATTTGTAATAATTTTTTGTTTAACAACAATATTTCTTTTTAAAGTTCAAGTGGTTTATTTACCCTGCAGACACGTTATTGCTTGTTTGCTTTGCGGATTAGCCTGCAAAACTTGCGGAATTTGCAGAGAAACTGTTGACTCTTTTATGAGAATTTATCTTTCCTAACATTTGTAATAATTTTTTGTTTAACAACAATATTTCTTTTTAATAGTATAATTATTGTAACTTATTATTTAAAAAATATATAAATATTATGTCTTGTAGAAAAAATGTAATTTTGTGTTTGCTTTGGCCAAGCTTAAGTCATTTTACACCTTTGCTCAACTAAAAAATCCTCTATTTTATTAATATTCAAACATCAAACAATACACACACACACACACACACACACACACACACACACACACACACACACAAGTGTTGGGGGATACCGGCTTGACAGCCAGATGTTGAGGCCAGCTGCGAGTTGGGAAACAGTATATAACATGTGGCGACTTGTTATCCTATAGCAATAAAATCATGAGCGTCGGTAAGGCAACAATTGTACAACAGGTTGAAATTTCCGACTTCGTGTCGTTGCTGCGCATTGGGGTAGCATACGACATGTGGAAGGAAGACTATAAAAAAGTGGAAATTTCTCTTTCGGTGTTGAGGTCTAAACGAAAACTCACCGCTAGGGAAAGAGCCATTGTAGAGAATTGCAAGAGCCTTCCTTGTCAGGAGGTTATAGACCTCCTTCGCTCTCCCAAAAAGCCGGTACTATTGTTGACTTTCTACCGACAACCAAAGTGAGCGTGATGGGTCTGCATAGACCCTAGAGAAAACAGCCCTATAGTGTAAAACACAGTCTTATACTATAGGGCTGTTTTCTCTACATTAAAATTTCATTTTAGCTATAGTGAATACTTGTGCGACAAGTATTACACTATAATTTTAAAGTCACGCGTGACTTTATAATTATATTGTAATATTTGTTGACCGTCACCTACGCTGACCGAGTGTTCTAATAGTGAACATACGTCAGAGCACCAGAGTAACGAGTGAACGGATTCTACTAGGTCTTACACGTTTATATAGAGCAAATAGCATTCTTTGTTTAGCGCGCAATATTTACATCTGTCGATTCTAAAATGAGCTCTGTTTTTCATGGTTGTTATATGCTACGTTCTCCCACAGTGTCGGGATTAGGTTAGAAACATATTTAAACAAATTAACATATGAACAGGGTAAATAGTTGACGATAACTATCAAATTATGTATGTAATTTCATATTTTTTAAAAATATATTTTTTTAATAAAATTATAAATAAACAAAACCTCTTGAGCAACATTTTTTTTATATCCTTATGTGCATTTCGATTGTTAAGCAATAATCTTTAAAGGAAATTACTAAATGCTTAATATTTGTAGTAATTTCCTCTGAAAACGATTGATTTGCAATCTAAACGTACATCAGGAGATTATCGGAGTTCTAGACATTAATGCAAGACAAGGTGGATGCTATCTTCTTAGGTAAAGGGATATAACTACTTCCACCATACTCTTAATTTTTACCTAATGTCCATCCAGACCCCGTGTTCGGTTATTTTCAAAACAATCTCCTGCATACATTCCCTGGCTACGTTTTCCAGGTCTGATGCAAAAGTAATTTTTCTGTTCCTAGTTATAAACGTTCTCTGAGATATTTCTCCTTCCACATTTACAAATTCGGACTCCATCACAAGTCCAAACTTTATAAAATTTAAACGAATGAGCTCCTCTTACAACAGCTCCACTACAACATCGCTCGCTTCAATTATGTAATCGTCCAAATAGAGTTCTCTCACGTTCAATAGTTGAGTAAAGAAGGTATTAGGGGAGGTGGAAGGAATTGAAGTGTTCCAAATCACAAATTGAAGTAACTCTGCGGGGGAATTGAACTTATAATAAGTAACTCTGCGGGTTACTTGAACTTATAATAATTATTTTTTTTTTCGGGGAGGAGGTACAGAATGTATTAAACTTTAATCCAAGCTTTGGAAAATGTGTGAAGCATTTCCTTCCAGCTAAGAACTGGGTCAAGCTCGTTTAAATATTTAAAATTTTTTCCCCTTAAAACTATGGGAAAGAATAGGAAGGAGTGACTCTAAGCAGAATGTACTGAATATCCTCCTTGTAACAC
This sequence comes from Prosapia bicincta, assembly GCA_036971475.1. Lineage (NCBI taxonomy): Eukaryota > Metazoa > Arthropoda > Insecta > Hemiptera > Cercopidae > Prosapia > Prosapia bicincta. The sequence goes on from JBAIZL010000005.1 coordinate 89,800,013, forward strand.
TCTGCACAAAGGGATCCCTAGGCGCTCTACTAGACTGGAACGCAATTCGCCACGTCACCAGAAATTAGGTTAGAAACATATTTAAACAAATTAACATATGAACAGGGTAAAGAGTTGACCATAACTATCAAATTATGTATGTAATTTCATATTTAAAAAAATATTTTTTAATAAATTTAGAAATAAACAAAACCTCTTGAGCAACAATTTTTTTTTTTATATCCTTATGTGCATTTCGATTGTTAAGCAATCATCTTTTAAAGGAAAATTACTAAATGCTTAATATTTTGTAGTAATTTCCTCTGAAAACGATTGATTTGCAATCTAAAACGTACATCAGGACATTATACTGAAAATTGTGGTTGGTTAAGAAATGGAGAGCAATTTCTCTTTCAAGCAGCTGTTTGAATCATATGTTATGTAAAATCTATAGATCAGAAGAAGTTGGTGTTCTATTTGCCCCCTGCAGACACGTTCTTGGTTGTATTTGTAAAGAGACTGTGGGCTCTCTGTTATGAGAATTTATCTTTCTTAACATTTGTGATAATTTTTGTGTGTAACAACATTATTATTCTTTTTAATAATATAATTATTGTAACTTATAATTTCTAAAAAAAGAAAAAAATATATATTATGTCTTGTAGAAAAAAAATGTAGTTTTGCGTTTGCTTTGACTAAACCTAATATTGTTTTTTTTATTGCTCTATAACTCCTGTACAGCTCTTTGATAATTGGAAATGTAATTTTTTGAAGTTATCTTTTACTTGCTTTGACCCATTTGTCATATAACTTTCAAGCTCAAATTTTGTATGTAGAGAAAATAGCCCTATATATTGTATAGAAACTGTTTCCAGTTTATACAGTATCTGGCTTTTTTCTCTGGGGAGGGGGTTTTCCTCCCTCACTTTGGCTTCATGTAAAATGTGTACAATTAACACCGGACTTTTGTATGAATCTAATATATTTTCGGCTAAAGCATCACAAGGAAGCTTACTACAATTTTCTATCACTTCCATATCCTCTTGTGTCAGTGGGTGTTCGGATGAGTTCACCGAAATTGAAAACTCAACAGTGTCATACTTTTAACGTCTTAGCTCGATGCCTTGTATAACAAAGGGTATTTGATCGACGTGGGATATCACCAGCTTATAAATGATTGTAGCTTTACCCAGTTTCATGATTCAAATGCTAATGTATACGTAAACGCTGATCGTTAAATACTTTTAATTTGGTAGTGGTTAATATAACCTGTTTTAATTGAATTTTAAAAACTTTCAAGGTTAAAATTTCTTAGAGAAATATCTTACAGTATACTCATTCTGTTTTCATTCTTTATATATTATATATGGGGGGGGGGCACGGTTCATGAACGGTTCAATTGAAGCGCTTCATTTGAAAGACTCAGTGAACCGCGGTTTTTTTAAAAGAATTGCCTTTCACCGGTTCTCTTCTGAAGCGCTTCAGTAAGATTCAGTTAATCACGGTTCTATGAGAAAGAATTGTCTTTCATCTGTTCTTTCGGTTCTGAAGCGCTTCAGTAAGAACCAAAGAAAGGAGTGAACCTATGGTTCAGTCAGTCAGTGAGCCAGTCTTCTCTTGTGGTTCGTCATGCTAATATGTAACATACAAACCGAATTCGTACTGTTTCAATTCGGCAAATATTTTACTGTAGTTTATTATTTCGACAAATGAGAAATTATTTCCAGCCTCATTTGATTGAAAATTCAATCAACTCTTTAAAGTGTTACTATTTGGAAGTAACTTTAACAAAAACTAAGAAAAAATAATTTTTTTCTAAAAGAAAATCTCACGTTAGAAAAATTTTGATATAATTTGTAAATTTTTAATTTAGACAACAATTTTTGGTATAGTAATATGTTAAATTGTTTAGTAACTTGATAAGCAATGTGGTTCTTCTAAATCATACCAGGGTTAGATAAAAATTTATAATTATATTTTTAATAACACAAATCATCAAAGTTGTATTGTTTCAACACAAAAAATAGATTTTGCTATTGTTACTAAGATCCTCTACAAATTGAGATTAAGAAATTTGCACATATAGATTAATTATTTAATATAAAATGATAATTAATATTATGACTATCGTAACACCGACATTATTTTATATAATGTTCCACCGAGCGATCGAAAACGTTCTGTCTCAGTAAGTTTTAACAAATTTACAAAACTCAAAGTTCGCATAGTCATAAACTATTGTTTAAGTGATTAATAAGATTCGCCGAACGTAATGGAGTACAAAATTCAATAATTATTTTTATTATTAACTTATAAATTAAAATTTGTGTGTGTGTGATCACATACATAATCATTAATTACAAGAATATAAATTAATATCACGCAAGTTATAAATTAATATTACCGGAATAAACACATATTTACTATAGTACTATGTTGCTAAATAATACAATAAGTGTGGTTATGTTTATAAAGCCACACCTAGTCAATATTTACGTTTGATTCATCCGTTTTTTGTTTATAATGTATTCTTCAATAACATTTTTTGAAAATGTTAGTTGAGAGCCATTTGGCCAAGTATTACTCACAAAATCTTATTTTATCAAAATGGTCAGTGTAATGGACTACAAAATTCAATAATTATTTTATAATAACTTATAAATTTAAATTTGTGTGTATTCTTACTTTAATCCAAGCTTTGGAAAATGTGTGAAGCATTTTCTTCCAGCTAGAAACTGGGTCAAGGTCGTTTAAATATTAAAAAAATTTTTTCCTTAAAACTATGGGAAAGAATAGGAAGGAGTGACTCTAAGCAGAATGTACTGAATATCCTCCTTGTAACACTCTGCACAAAGGGATCCCTAGGCGCTCTACTAGACTGGAACGCAATTCGTCACGTCACCAGCCGAATAGACCAACGGCAACCTAGAGGGATTGGGGTGTAAGTGAATAATAGACATACGCTGAATTCGTTCTTGCTATATGACTATTGGAAGCCGGGTGATGCAACGAATGACGCGAAATTCATCTCGCCAATCATCCGCTACGTTTACTCACCTCGGGGAAAAGACAAAAAGGTGGGCGGGGGTGAGGGTTGGATATCAAGCTCCCAGTGAACAGAAACTATGATGTCCAGGACAACACGCTTTACCAGGGTTGCCCCTAGACAAACTATCCGGAGATAGCCTTAGCATGCGTGAAAGAGGAAGGAGTATTAGGGATATTAATGATGTAAACCTGGAAGTAAGAAACATATATTATTTTACCTGAAAATAAACAATAAAAAAATGTTATTAAATAAATTTGGTATTATTTATATAAAACCTGAAATAAATAAAGATATAATTATTTTAACCTGAAAAACGTGCTGAAACAAGAATAAATATTGGTATTATTTATCTAAACCTGGAAGAAATACATATATAATTATTTTAACCTGAAAAACATGCTGTGTTTATGCTATAATTATAAAAATAAAATTTAACATGCAACTACAAAATACATCTAAACATTTAGTCTAACATGCACAAAAAAATTAAATAATACAATTATAAAAATAAAATTTAACATGCAACCACAAAATACATCTAAACATTTAGTCTAACATGCACAAAAAAATTAAATAATACAATATAATGTAAAAACCAAAGTGAGCTATATAAAATACAACAAGAGAATAAACATATATTATATTTGTATTTCTTAACAAGCTAACAAAAACTCACAATACAGAGATGTTATCTCAAATTATATGCTTTGGAAATAAGATATGACCAAGATATGCGAACAATATACAAATGACGATATTTTCGCAGATTTTTTGGGTTTCAAGCATGGGTACTTATTTTGAACCGCAAAAAACCTTTATCTCTGGGTGCATACCTTCTTTACAAAGCATAAAACCAAAGTAACCTATATAAAATACAAGGGAATAAAAAATATATTATATTTGTATTTCTTAACAAGCTAACAAAAACTCACAATACAGAGATGTTATCTCAAATTAAATGCTTTGGAAATAAGATATGACCAAGATATGCGAACAATATACAACTGACGATATTTTCGCAGATTTTTTGGGTTTCAAGCATGGGTACTTATTTTGAACCGCAAAAAACCTTTATCTCTGGGTGCATACCTTCTTTACAAAGCATAAAACCAAAGTAACCTATATAAAATACAAGGGAATAAAAAATATATTAAAACATTGAAATATCTTAAAAGCTAACAAGAACATAGTATTCACCCTATAAAGTCATGCATAGAAGTGAACAGTCTCTAAACGTTTTGCTCGTTTATATATACAGCTAATACCTACATGCAGTGCAACACCTGCCCCCCTCTGAGTTCATCAAACCTAGTTTTACCAGTCCCCCACAACACCTGTCTTAACACCTGTCAGTCTGAGTTTTATTAATCCTAACGTAATTGCATTGTATTTCAAAACAAACACACACAAACATGCGCGCGCGTACGCGCACACACGAGCACATACACACGAGCTAGCGGAATTGTAGGAAAGCGATTACTTAAATAGGTATATAAAATTATAAGAAAAAACGTTCATTGCAATAATGAAGCATTACAAGAGATGAATAATAAAATGATACGTTATAGAGCACTATCAGTTTCATAAATTAGAAACGAAAAAAGAAACTAATTAAATAGTAACAAACAAAAATAATATACAAAAAAACACCATATACTGTACAGAGGGAGAAAATATTATTTTTTTTATATACATATTTATTTATATATTAACTGTTATGATAATTTTAACAATAAATATATAATAAAATTTTTCTTCATCGGTTTTAGTAGGAATTTAATTTAAAAAACTCATTTTTTTCTATATTACTTTTTTTTAATTCCTGGTAACTCATAATGAAAGATCTTATACTAAACAATATTATTTGTACATAGAGTACTATGTTTATATTTGTATGGCTTATAATAACGTAACGACCAGGTTCAATTTTAAACCTAGTGTAATTTACACAAAGTTAATATCCAGGGTCTAGTAATGTTTTGTTGCTAATATTATCAGAAATAGGTGTCCTATTGTTGAATTACATAAACTAATTTCCCTTATTAATAAAAATTTAATAAGCTTTTCCTTAAAAAGAAGTTGAATAATTAAATAAATTATATAAAAACGTTAAGAGTATAACTCGTAGTAACTTGTAGGGAAAAAAATGACATCTTGCGCTTAGATTAAGTCAAAAGAACTAGTTTTTATCAACTGTGAATATTTTTGTTTGTTAGATAAATAAAAAAACGTCCTTAAGAATATAAAAAGCTATATTAAATATATATTATTTTCCAAACGAGTAGCAATTATATTTATTTACTCATGAAATACATGTGCCGTGTGGTTCTGTAATTAAAACAGCACAAAGTATTCAGTCAGGATAGATTTGATTAAAATATTGGTAATTATTTTTAGAATTATTATCGATGCAGAAAATTACGAGTACAACATCTGATTTCAACAAATTTAGAGAATATTTTTTATAACGTTCCAAAAAGTCAGAATTAAACGTATGTGGGTTACATTTGTCTAGTTTCAGATGTTATATAATATAATTTATAAGTTAATACACAAAAACAGGCATACCTTAATTTACTTGTGAATAGATATAGTAACTTTTTCTACTAAAAGAATTATAATAATGAAATCAGTGTTAAAAATAAACAATTAAAAATAAACGCTAGTTAAGACACTTGATTTTACAGTCATGCGCTCAATACGGCTACTCTTTTATTGCTGTAACAATAATTAAATAATAAATGATATGCAATTATATAATTTAATATAACAAAAATCTTACTTTGTATATATTGTGGGTTTTTTCATTTAATCCTGTAGTCAAGAGGAGGTCATGTTACAAGCTCGCACTTCTACATAAACGCGTCCCCACATAAGCGGAGAAACGTTCAGTTTTCAAAGTCACCTGTTTGTCACACCTGCTGGTTGTTGACATAGGGCAAAGAACGAGACAGGTTTTGTCTTTATAGAACTGGTTGTTAAGTTTCTGCGGCAGACTTTTACAGTGTACAAAGTAACTGATTTTTAAATAAAGGTTCTAATTTTTATAATATTTTTTATTTCGGTTCGTTTATATTTAAATATTAAAATAAAAAAACTAGTTAACTAAATTTGCATAGCTTATTCAATTTATAGTTCTTTTATGAAAAAGCATAACATTTAGTGTGCAGCGGTAAAGTTATAACGAGCTAAACATTATTGGACATATATTTAGTTTACAAATTATTGAAGCACTTCGATACTTTGCAAATTTAACATTCGTATACGTCTTTTAATGGAGAAATTTTAGTTTTTACTTTTAATAGTAGAATGAAATTAGCGTAGAATTTTAAGGATCTATTCCTCTAATATTGAAAGGGTTTCAAATGATTTATAACTGTGCAACTCATTAATGTTTTTTAAGGGAGCCGTACTTGAGAACAGGAAAGTATACTTAAAGTTGAACATATATTGCATTTCAGAATAAATGAATAAATATTAAGTATATATATTTTTAATGTAGTTTTCCGAAAGTAATTTGTTAATTTTTAGCACAAATTGTTAACGATTTAAAATTAAATAAAAATGTTATTTATTAAAAATATAGCAATTAATATTATATATTTTTTATATAATAAAATAAATATATATAAATAAATAATATATGTATTATATGTATTATATATTTTTTTATATAATAAAATAAATATATAAATATATAAATATATAAATAAATAATTATTTGAACTAGTATAAAAATATAATTTTCAGCTTATGGAAAGAAACAGGTTAGAAACAGTCTAATATCTGTTATATAATTGACATCCTTTGTGTTAGTTCCGACATTTATGAATGCAAAAGGAAGAATAAAGTTTAGCGGTAACAATGGAAAACGGTTCCTTCCTTCACAAAAAAAACGAAATTTCAGGATTTATTCTCCTATTAATAAATAATTATTAGGATTTAATATCCTGCTGATTAAAACGTTTTTTAGAATTAGTAAAGGCATGTTTAAGCCAATACGTTGAATGCAGTATTCTATAATTATTAGTAAATACGAAATATTGTGTGCAATAATTACATATGTTAAAAACCTATATACAATAAAAAGATGTGGTATTGTAGCCTTTCCAAAGCTATAATATCACGCAGAGACAGCAATACTATTTTACAATAGATTTTTTGAGTTTAAAATGCCATATCTACACGCAATTGTTTTATACGATTTTGTATTTAGTTTTATATAGATATTGTGCACGCCTACTTGTCTTAACGATATCAGAAAAAATCTTACCTAAATTATTATATGCAGAAATTTCCTACAAAATTATGTAAAAAAAACTATTACATTATTATTTTTAAAAGATTTCATATATTTGAACACAAAAATCATATTTAATACAGGTGAAAAATTATGTTTTTTATTTTTCAGAGGAAAAAGAGTTTTTATATATAGGCTATATTACAATTAATATAGGTAAATATTTGTAAATTTAAAAAAATTAAAAAATTATTCTGTTTACTTACCAACAAGTAATAAACATTATAATAATGTTAACAGAAGTGAAACGCTGTAAATAAATACATTTAGATTCAAAATTTTAACATTTAAAAACACACTAAACTAACACGAAAAACTAACACGTCACAAAAAAAGTAACATACACCGCTTGCTGAACGCATTGCATGGACATGCTGGCGGACATTGCTGGCTAAAGCCGATACAGAAACTTGTCATGGTTCAAAAGCTGCTATACCATATTAGGCAAGGTCAAGTTTGTTCAACTCAAAACTGCGGGTCCACATGTCTCCTGTGCTCTAGTGGTTTTATTAGGAAATGTCAAGAGTGTATAAATTAACTGAGCGGAACGTTGTATGGAATATGTTTACTGCATCTCAGAACAACTCACTATGGATAAGTTAAAGAGAGAAAAGTTTTTATTATGTTAACTCGTTTTAGACATGTAGAAGTGTGTGTGTGTGTGTGTGTGTGTGCGTGTGTGTGTGTGTGTGTGTGTGTGTGTGTGTGTGTGTGTGTGTGTGTGCGCGCGCGCAGTAGCAACATCCCATTGTATTACATCTAAAAATGAATATACCTATGAATTATCCATTCAGGATAGATGTGGTTGTAATTTTATACATTACTACGTACCTACCTATATACTGTATATATTACTGGTCTCAGTATAATACGTAAGTTCCAAAAAAACTATTACCGTGAAGTGTCATCTAGTACAAGTTTAAATTAATGTATTTAGACTATAGTGGATGAATAAAAAGTATTTTATTAACGATTGATAATTTTATATGTAACATATATACACACACAACGTTTTATATAACATATAAATGTTGAAAAAATTATTTTATTATGAATTAGTTACGGAAAAATGGTATATATAAATTGTTAAAATAGGTACATTTGCAATGAATAGCTGTGTGCAGTCGAGCATGTCACAGTGAACAAAATATTACACACTTTAAAATACAAAACTAATATTAAATACATATATATTTTAAAGAATGCGCTTGCGTATTCATTCACACAAGCGCTCACGCACTTAAAAATTACGTATACCGCTAAATATTTACTAAGAATAGCTGCAGAAAAATATGGATATGAACCAGGTTGGAAAGCGGGCATTGACTGCCCCTATTGAAACATGTCTGGAAAAATATATCTGCGGGTGATCAAGTAAGCTTAAAACGGTAATATGTCTGCATACCGGTACACAGGTGAACAAGTAAAGTTTATATGCTAAGTATCTTTTGTTTTTTACAGTATCTTTCTATATATACACGAGAAAATGATGTGCTTGTATTACTACACAATTGTCTCGCAATGGAACCTAATACTTATGCTTACATTTACTTTGAAAGAATAGTGCGTAATGTTTCGGAATTAAGAACGATTTCTAACAGCGTAGAATCCTTCCGGCTTATGTATTCTAGTGTTTTAGTGAAAGTTGAACTCGTGGAAAATGATCACATTAGTTATAGCTCAGTGATGCATGAAATGGTCAGAAGCGTTACGTACCTACCATCCAATCTATTGAGGAGTCTTATGTGGGCATATAAAATTGAAATAATTGTTTGTGTTACCCTGGAAGGAATGTATAGAGTCACCCAGTAACAAACACTATCCATAATAGATTAGGTTCATATGGAATATTACGAGGAAAGCATGAGTAGCCATGAGCTAATAATCAAATTTGGTAAGTACATTGTAAAATATAACTTATATATTTATTCATATGTTGTTTAAAATTTGTCTTATTTATTGGGGGGGGGGGATAAAATTTTTAATTCAATGTTACTGTTCATTGTGGTTTATAGGCCTACTGGGGAAAGAGTTCCACAAAAAAAAACTCTTAACGCGCCATTCAGTTGTACAGCTTAGTAGATTTATATATATGTATTATTGTGTATAACAGGTCAATACATATATATATTTAAACTTAATGTGGTGTGGAAACCAACTGAAAAAAGAAATTCGCTTTATACTTACATGCTTTTGGAAAAATCACTTTGTGTCTAATACTCCCTTGACATATTGAGACCCCCCCCCGATATATACAACAACAGTCTTATTTTTACATTTCAGACACCAATAATGAATAATGTAAATATGACAAGTTTTAAAACTAAATAACAATAGGACTTAGATTATTTAACATTTTAAAATAAATAAAAATTGTTTGTATTAGATTTATAAAAAAATACAGTCAAACAAAAATTAAGCCAAAGATTCATGGCAAATATGACAATGTATTACATTTTTTTTTTAATTCTGTTTTTTTAAAGTTATTTTTTTTTTTTTTTTTTTTTTTTTTTTTTTTTTTTTTTTTTTGTTAGGAAAGGAGAAGGTTTTTATTTATATCACATCCCAAAACGGTTGTTGGTTTTTAAATATTTTCGTTAAATAGTGTCTTTTTGTAATTCTTTTTGGCAAGTTTGTTTTAGTAGGCATTCTTAATATAAATTTTTTTCCATCTTCATTATTCAATTCTAAAAATACAATTTTTTTTTTAATCAATGTTTTGTTATAAAAATATTTTGAATTAGTTTTTAATTTATTTATCTTTATTTTAATAGTTTTACAGTCATTTTTCATTAATTCCGTTGGCCGAGATATATTTCTTATTGGTGACAGCAGTTTTGGCATTTTGAATTTTTCACAAATTTTTTGAATATCATAATCTTTTACTTCATTTATAGGGGTTACAACATCAGGTATTTTAAAGTAATCAAATATTTCCCGCAATTTTATATTATCTTTAACTTGCTTCTTTAATAAAGTTCTTAAGATAGACATAATGCCGTGGAGTACTTCTCGGTTTCAAGAGTTGAAATACAAGTAAAGAGATGGAACGTTTTGTTATATATATACACCGACTAGCAGGTGATATTGAAAGGTGTTGTATGTTTTCCAAGCTTGTGTAAAACTAGGTGTAATGAATTTATAGCAGATGGTGGTACTATATGTACGACAGATGTAATGTGTTGTACACCCTATTAAACTGCTATTATTCCAACCAATTTACGAACGTACTATTGTTCGAACTCAGCCTGTAAGGTTATTTTAATGATAACCACATTGTAGCAATATAGATAAAACAGTACAAACTGACCATTTTGTTAAATTGTGAGTAATACTTGGCCAAATGGCTCTCAACTAACATTTTCAAAAAATGTTATTGAAGAATACATTATAAACAAAAAACGGATGAATCAAACGTAAATATTGACTAGGTGTGGCTTTATAAACATAACCACACTTATTGTATTATTTAGCAACATAGTACTATAGTAAATATGTGTTTATTCCGGTAATATTAATTTATAACTTGCGTGATATTAATTTATATTCTTGTAATTAATGATTATGTATGTGATCACACACACACAAATTTTAATTTATAAGTTAATAATAAAAATAATTATTGAATTTTGTACTCCATTACGTTCGGCGAATCTTATTAATCACTTAAACAATAGTTTATGACTATGCGAACTTTGAGTTTTGTAAATTTGTTAAAACTTACTGAGACAGAACGTTTTCGATCGCTCGGTGGAACATTATATAAAATAATGTCGGTGTTACGATAGTCATAATATTAATTATCATTTTATATTAAATAATTAATCTATATGTGCAAATTTCTTAATCTCAATTTGTAGAGGATCTTAGTAACAATAGCAAAATCTATTTTTTGTGTTGAAACAATACAACTTTGATGATTTGTGTTATTAAAAATATAATTATAAATTTTTATCTAACCCTGGTATGATTTAGAAGAACCACATTGCTTATCAAGTTACTAAACAATTTAACATATTACTATACCAAAAATTGTTGTCTAAATTAAAAATTTACAAATTATATCAAAATTTTTCTAACGTGAGATTTTCTTTTAGAAAAAAATTATTTTTTCTTAGTTTTTGTTAAAGTTACTTCCAAATAGTAACACTTTAAAGAGTTGATTGAATTTTCAATCAAATGAGGCTGGAAATAATTTCTCATTTGTCGAAATAATAAACTACAGTAAAATATTTGCCGAATTGAAACAGTACGAATTCGGTTTGTATGTTACATATTAGCATGACGAACCACAAGAGAAGACTGGCTCACTGACTGACTGAACCATAGGTTCACTCCTTTCTTTGGTTCTTACTGAAGCGCTTCAGAACCGAAAGAACAGATGAAAGACAATTCTTTCTCATAGAACCGTGATTAACTGAATCTTACTGAAGCGCTTCAGAAGAGAACCGGTGAAAGGCAATTCTTTTAAAAAAACCGCGGTTCACTGAGTCTTTCAAATGAAGCGCTTCAATTGAACCGTTCATGAACCGTGCCCCCCCCCCATATATAATATATAAAGAATGAAAACAGAATGAGTATACTGTAAGATATTTCTCTAAGAAATTTTAACCTTGAAAGTTTTTAAAATTCAATTAAAACAGGTTATATTAACCACTACCAAATTAAAAGTATTTAACGATCAGCGTTTACGTATACATTAGCATTTGAATCATGAAACTGGGTAAAGCTACAATCATTTATAAGCTGGTGATATCCCACGTCGATCAAATACCCTTTGTTATACAAGGCATCGAGCTAAGACGTTAAAAGTATGACACTGTTGAGTTTTCAATTTCGGTGAACTCATCCGAACACCCACTGACACAAGAGGATATGGAAGTGATAGAAAATTGTAGTAAGCTTCCTTGTGATGCTTTAGCCGAAAATATATTAGATTCATACAAAAGTCCGGTGTTAATTGTACACATTTTACATGAAGCCAAAGTGAGGGAGGAAAACCCCCTCCCCAGAGAAAAAAGCCAGATACTGTATAAACTGGAAACAGTTTCTATACAATATATAGGGCTATTTTCTCTACATACAAAATTTGAGCTTGAAAGTTATATGACAAATGGGTCAAAGCAAGTAAAAGATAACTTCAAAAAATTACATTTCCAATTATCAAAGAGCTGTACAGGAGTTATAGAGCAATAAAAAAAACAATATTAGGTTTAGTCAAAGCAAACGCAAAACTACATTTTTTTTCTACAAGACATAATATATATTTCTTTCTTTTTTTAGAAATTATAAGTTACAATAATTATATTATTAAAAAGAATAATAATGTTGTTACACACAAAAATTATCACAAATGTTAAGAAAGATAAATTCTCATAACAGAGAGCCCACAGTCTCTTTACAAATACAACCAAGAACGTGTCTGCAGGGGGCAAATAGAACACCAACTTCTTCTGATCTATAGATTTTACATAACATATGATTCAAACAGCTGCTTGAAAGAGAAATTGCTCTCCATTTCTTAACCAACCACAATTTTCAGTATAATGTCCTGATGTACGTTTTAGATTGCAAATCAATCGTTTTCAGAGGAAATTACTACAAAATATTAAGCATTTAGTAATTTTCCTTTAAAAGATGATTGCTTAACAATCGAAATGCACATAAGGATATAAAAAAAAAAAATTGTTGCTCAAGAGGTTTTGTTTATTTCTAAATTTATTAAAAAATATTTTTTTAAATATGAAATTACATACATAATTTGATAGTTATGGTCAACTCTTTACCCTGTTCATATGTTAATTTGTTTAAATATGTTTCTAACCTAATTTCTGGTGACGTGGCGAATTGCGTTCCAGTCTAGTAGAGCGCCTAGGGATCCCTTTGTGCAGAGTGTTACAAGGAGGATATTCAGTACATTCTGCTTAGAGTCACTCCTTCCTATTCTTTCCCATAGTTTTAAGGGGAAAAAATTTTAAATATTTAAACGAGCTTGACCCAGTTCTTAGCTGGAAGGAAATGCTTCACACATTTTCCAAAGCTTGGATTAAAGTTTAATACATTCTGTACCTCCTCCCCGAAAAAAAAAATAATTATTATAAGTTCAAGTAACCCGCAGAGTTACTTATTATAAGTTCAATTCCCCCGCAGAGTTACTTCAATTTGTGATTTGGAACACTTCAATTCCTTCCACCTCCCCTAATACCTTCTTTACTCAACTATTGAACGTGAGAGAACTCTATTTGGACGATTACATAATTGAAGCGAGCGATGTTGTAGTGGAGCTGTTGTAAGAGGAGCTCATTCGTTTAAATTTTATAAAGTTTGGACTTGTGATGGAGTCCGAATTTGTAAATGTGGAAGGAGAAATATCTCAGAGAACGTTTATAACTAGGAACAGAAAAATTACTTTTGCATCAGACCTGGAAAACGTAGCCAGGGAATGTATGCAGGAGATTGTTTTGAAAATAACCGAACACGGGGTCTGGATGGACATTAGGTAAAAATTAAGAGTATGGTGGAAGTAGTTATATCCCTTTACCTAAGAAGATAGCATCCACCTTGTCTTGCATTAATGTCTAGAACTCCGATAATCTCCTGATGTACGTTTAGATTGCAAATCAATCGTTTTCAGAGGAAATTACTACAAATATTAAGCATTTAGTAATTTCCTTTAAAGATTATTGCTTAACAATCGAAATGCACATAAGGATATAAAAAAAATGTTGCTCAAGAGGTTTTGTTTATTTATAATTTTATTAAAAAAATATATTTTTAAAAAATATGAAATTACATACATAATTTGATAGTTATCGTCAACTATTTACCCTGTTCATATGTTAATTTGTTTAAATATGTTTCTAACCTAATCCCGACACTGTGGGAGAACGTAGCATATAACAACCATGAAAAACAGAGCTCATTTTAGAATCGACAGATGTAAATATTGCGCGCTAAACAAAGAATGCTATTTGCTCTATATAAACGTGTAAGACCTAGTAGAATCCGTTCACTCGTTACTCTGGTGCTCTGACGTATGTTCACTATTAGAACACTCGGTCAGCGTAGGTGACGGTCAACAAATATTACAATATAATTATAAAGTCACGCGTGACTTTAAAATTATAGTGTAATACTTGTCGCACAAGTATTCACTATAGCTAAAATGAAATTTTAATGTAGAGAAAACAGCCCTATAGTATAAGACTGTGTTTTACACTATAGGGCTGTTTTCTCTAGGGTCTATGCAGACCCATCACGCTCACTTTGGTTGTCGGTAGAAAGTCAACAATAGTACCGGCTTTTTGGGAGAGCGAAGGAGGTCTATAACCTCCTGACAAGGAAGGCTCTTGCAATTCTCTACAATGGCTCTTTCCCTAGCGGTGAGTTTTCGTTTAGACCTCAACACCGAAAGAGAAATTTCCACTTTTTTATAGTCTTCCTTCCACATGTCGTATGCTACCCCAATGCGCAGCAACGACACGAAGTCGGAAATTTCAACCTGTTGTACAATTGTTGCCTTACCGACGCTCATGATTTTATTGCTATAGGATAACAAGTCGCCACATGTTATATACTGTTTCCCAACTCGCAGCTGGCCTCAACATCTGGCTGTCAAGCCGGTATCCCCCAACACTTGTGTGTGTGTGTGTGTGTGTGTGTGTGTGTGTGTGTGTGTGTGTATTGTTTGATGTTTGAATATTAATAAAATAGAGGATTTTTTAGTTGAGCAAAGGTGTAAAATGACTTAAGCTTGGCCAAAGCAAACACAAAATTACATTTTTTCTACAAGACATAATATTTATATATTTTTTAAATAATAAGTTACAATAATTATACTATTAAAAAGAAATATTGTTGTTAAACAAAAAATTATTACAAATGTTAGGAAAGATAAATTCTCATAAAAGAGTCAACAGTTTCTCTGCAAATTCCGCGAGTTTTGCAGGCTAATCCGCAAAGCAAACAAGCAATAACGTGTCTGCAGGGTAAATAAACCACTTGAACTTTAAAAAGAAATATTGTTGTTAAACAAAAAATTATTACAAATGTTAGGAAAGATAAATTCTCATAAAAGAGTCAACAGTTTCTCTGCAAATTCCGCAAGTTTTGCAGGCTAATCCGCAAAGCAAACAAGCAATAACGTGTCTGCAGGGTAAATAAACCACTTGAACTTCTGATAGACAGATTTTACATTCTGCACGAAGTATATCTGCTGCCAATGAGGTCTTCCTAGTAACTAAAGCCTTAGGTAGGTTTTTAAAAACAATTTATTCAGGCCAAATACCTGTTACAACAAACAATCGCTAGCATAACGATATGTAAACACATTAGCTCACGAGCGAGGAACCTATATCAATAAATTAACATGCTTTTACATTTTTTAACCAGTAAAGATCTGGAGAACAAACAGAGAAGTCACCGTTCAGTCTTTGCGACTGACACATTTAAAATAATCCCACCACCTCGTAACGGATTTCAACGGTTTTAAAAAAAATACTTCAACCGTACACACACGCGATGTTATAGTAAAAATATAGGTCAGCAACGAACTGGGTACAGAATATAATACAAACATTCTCTAGGTAAACAACGGTTTTTACATTACCCCCCAACATGTCCGAACATGCTTCTAATTACGTCACACTCAGCAACGAACTGGGTACGAGATATAATACACACGTTCCTTTACAAAAACACATGTCAAAATGACGTCATTCTCTAGAGGTAGGTTTTTAAAAACAATTTATTCAGGCCAAATACCTGTTACAACAAACAATCGCTAGCACAACGATGTGTAAACACATTAGCTCACGAGCGAGGAACCTATATCAATAAATTAACATGCTTTTACATTTTTTAACCAGTAAAGATCTGGAGAACAAACAGAGAAGTCACCGTTCAGTCTTTGCGACTGAGACACTTATAGCGAAAATAATCCCATCACCTCGTAACGGATTTCAACCGTACATACGCGACGCTATAGTAAAAATATAGGCCAGCAAAGAACTGGGTACAGAATATAATACACACATTCTCTAGGTAAACAACGGTTTTTACATTACCCCCCAACATGTCCGAACAGGCTTCTAATTACATCACACAACAGCCAACACCCATATCACCAACCAACCCATACTACCTCACCTAACGGTCTTTAACGGAAAATTAACGTATTTCTAAAAAAAACACCTGCCACATACACACACGCACAACCGCGCACAACCGCCCACATTCCAGACCTCGTACCATACACGTCACCCTCCAATAATCGCTGAAACCAACCCCTCATACCTCATGTAACCGTTTGTAACGGAAAAGTAACGTATTTTCCATCAAAACCACCTGTTTGGGGAGAAACTGTGGTTTTGCCATCTACTAACGCTATTATGAATAATGTAAAAAAAAATTATTTTTTCAACATTTCATAATGCCTAGCAACGCTTTCTCGACTTTAGTAAAAAAAATATATTTTATCAACATTTCAAAATGCCTAGCAACGCTTTCAATAATTGTGCAAAAAAATATATTTTTCAACATTGCAATTTGCCTAGCAACCCTTTCATGAATTTTTTGAAAAAAATATATTTTTTCAACATTTCAAAATGCCTAGCAACGCATTTATGAATAATGTGAAAAAAATTTATTTTTTCAACATTTCATAATGCCTAGCAACGCTTTCATGAATTTTGTAAAAACTATATATTTTGTTAACATTTTAAAATGCCTAGCATCACTGTTATGAATAATGTGAAAAAAATATATTTTTTCAACACCTCAAAATGCCTAGCAACGATTTCATGAGTTTTGTAAAAAAAAATATATTTTTTCAAAATTTAAAAATGCCTAGCAACGCTGTTATGAATATTGTGAAAAAAATTATTTTTTCAACAATTCATATTGCCTAGCAACGCTTTCACTAATTTTGTAAAAAAAAGAATATTTTTTCAACATTTTAAAATGCCTAGCAACGCTTTCAATAATTGTGTGAAAAAAATATATTTTTTCAACTTTTCAAAATGCCTAGCAACGCTTTCATGAATTTTGTAAAAAAAATATATTTTTTAATATTTCTAAATGCCTAACAACGCTTTCATGAATTTTGTAAAAAAAATATATTTTTTCAACATTCCAAAATGCCTAGCAACGCTTTCTCGAATTTTGTTAAAAAAATATATTTTTTCAACATTTCCAAATGCCTAGCAACGCTTTCATGAATTTGGTAAACAAAATATATTTTTTCCACATTTCAAATTGCCTAGCAACGCTTTCAATAATGGCGTGAAAAAATTATAATTTTTCAACATTTCACAATGCCTAGCAACGCTTTCATGAATTTTGTAAAAAAATATATTTTTTCAACATTTCTAAATGCCTAACAATGCTGTTATGAATAATGTGAAAAAAATATATTTTTAAGCATTTCAAAATGCCTAGCAACGCTTTCTGGAATTTTGTGAAAAAAATATATTTTTTCAACATTAAAAAATGCCTAGCAACGCTTTCATGAATCTTGTAAATAAAAATATTTTTTCAACATTGCAAAATGCCTAGCTACGCTTTCATGAATTTTGTGAAAAAAATATATTTTTCAACATTTCATAATGCATAGCAACGCTTTCTGGAATTTTGTAAAAAAAATATATTTTTTCAACATTTCTAAATGCCTAGCAACGCTTTCATGAATTTGATAAACAAAATATATTTTTTCATCACATCAAAATGCCTAGCAACGCTTTCATGAGTTTTGTGAAAAAAATGTATTTTTTCAACATTTCAAAATGCTTAGCAACGCTGTAATGAATAATGTGAAAAAATTATATTTTTTCAACATTTTAAAATGCCTAGCAACGCTTTCTCAAATTTTGTAAAAAAAATATATTTTTTCAACATTTCATAATGCCTAGCAACGCTTTCTGGAATTTTGTAAAAAAAATATATTTTTTCAACATTAAAAATTGCCTAGCATCGCTTTCATGAATTTTGTAGAAAATATATATTTTTTTAACATTTCTAAATGCCTAGCAACGCTTTCATGAATTTGATAAACAAAATATATTTTTTCAACATTTCATAATGCCTAGCAACGCTGTAATGAATAACGTGAAAAAAATATATTTTTTGAACATTTCAAAATGCCTAGCAACGCTTTCATGAATTTTGTAAAAAAAAATAAATTTTTTCAACATTTCAAAATGCCTAGCAACGCTTTGATGGTTTTTGTGAAAAAGATATATTTTTTCAACATTTCTAAATGCCTAGCAACTCTGTTATGAATAATGTGAAAAACATATATTTTTTAAACATTTTAAAATGCCTAGCAACGCTTTCAATAATTGTGTAAAAAAATATATTTTTTCAACATTTCTAAATGCCTAACAACGCTTTCATGAATTTTGTTAAAAAAATATATTTTTTCAGCATTTCAAAATGCCTAGCAACGCTTTCTGGAATTTTGTAAAAAAAATATATTTTTTCAACAATTCTAAATGATTAGCAACGCTTTCATGAATTTGATAAACAAAATATATTTTTTCATCACATCAAAATGCCTAGCAACGCTTTCATGAGTTTTGTAAAAAAAATGTATTTTTTCAACTTTTTAAAATGCCTAGCAACGCTTTCTCGAATTGTGTAAAAAAAATATATTTTTTCAACATTTCAAAACGCCTAGCATCGCTGTAATGAATAATGTGAAAAAATATATTTTTCAAAATTTTAAAATGCCTATCAACGCTTTGATGAATTTTGTGAAAAAAATATATTTTTTCAACATTTCTAAATGCCTAGCAACGCTGTTATGAATAATGTGAAAAAAATATATTTTTTAAACACATCAAAATGCCTAGCAACGCTTTCATAAATTTTGTAAAAAATATATATTTTTTCAACATTTTAAAATGCCTAGCAACGCTTTCTCGAATTGTGTAAAAAAAATATATTTTTTCAACATTTCAAAATGCCTAGCAACGCTGTTATGAATAATGTGAAAAAAATATATTTTTTGGATATTTCAAAATGCCTAGCAACGCTTTCATGAATTTTGTGAAAAAAATATATTTTTTCAACATTTCTAAATGCCTAGCAACGCTGTTATGAATAATGTGAAAAAAATATATTTTTTAAACATTTCAAAATGCCTAGCAATGCTTTCATAAATTTTGTGAAAAAAATATATTTTTCAACATTTTAAAATGCCTAGCAACGCTTTCTCGAATTGTGTAAAAAAAATATATTTCTTCAACATTTCAAAATGCCTAGCAACGCTGTTATGAATAATGCGAAAAAAATATATTTTTTCGACATTTCAAAATGCCTAGCAACGCTTTCATGAATTTTGTAAAAAAATATATTTTTTCTACATTTCAAAATGCCTAGCAACGCTTTCATGAATTTGGTAAACAAAATATATTTTTTCAACATTTCAAAATGCCTAGCAACGCTTTCTTGAGTTTTGTAAAAAAATATACTTTTTCCACATTTTAAAATGCCTAGCAACGCTATTATGAATAATGTAAAAAAAAATTATTTTTTCAACATTTCATAATGCCTAGCAACGCTTTCTCGACTTTAGTAAAAAAAATATATTTTATCAACATTTCAAAATGCCTAGCAACACTTTCAATAATTGTGCAAAAAAATATATGTTTCAACATTGCAATTTGCCTAGCAACCCTTTCATGAATTTTTTGAAAAAAATATATTTTTTCAACATTTAAAAATGCCTAGCAACGCTGTTATGAATATTGTGAAAAAAATTTATTTTTTCAACATTTCATAATGCCTAGCAACGCTTTCATGAATTTTGTAAAAAATATATATTTTGTTAACATTTTAAAATGCCTAGCATCACTGTTATGAATAATGTGAAAAAATATATTTTTTCAACACCTCAAAATGCCTAGCAACGATTTCATGAGTTTTGTAAAAAAAAATATATTTTTTCAACATTTTAAAATGCCTAGCAACGCTGTTATGAATATTGAGAAAAAAAATATTTTTTCAACAATTCATATTGCCTAGCAACGCTTTCACTAATTTTGTAAAAAAAAGAATATTTTTTCAACATATTGAAATGCCTAGCAACACTTTTATGAATAATGTGAAAAACATATATTTTTTCAACATTTCATAATGCCTAGCAACGCTTTCATGAATTTTGTAAAAAAAATATATTTTTTCAACATTTCATAATGCCTAGCAACGCTTTCTGGAATTTTGTAAAAAAAATATATTTTTTCAACATTAAAAATTGCCTAGCATCGCTTTCATGAATTTTGTAGAAAATATATATTTTTTTAACATTTCTAAATGCCTAGCAACGCTTTCATGAATTTGATAAACAAAATATATTTTTTCAACATTTCATAATGCCTAGCAACGCTGTAATGAATAACGTGAAAAAAATATATTTTTTGAACATTTCAAAATGCCTAGCAACGCTTTCATGAATTTTGTAAAAAAAAATAAATTTTTTCAACATTTCAAAATGCCTAGCAACGCTTTGATGGTTTTTGTGAAAAAGATATATTTTTTCAACATTTCTAAATGCCTAGCAACTCTGTTATGAATAATGTGAAAAAAAAATATTTTTTAAACATTTTAAAATGCCTAGCAACGCTTTCAATAATTGTGTAAAAAAATATATTTTTTCAACATTTCTAAATGCCTAACAACGCTGTTATGAATAATGTGAAAAAAAAATATTTTTAAACATTTCAAAAAGCCTAACAACGCTTTCATGAATTTTGTTAAAAAAATATATTTTTTCAGCATTTCAAAATGCCTAGCAACGCTTTCTGGAATTTTGTAAAAAAAATATATTTTTTCAACAATTCTAAATGATTAGCAACGCTTTCATGAATTTGATAAACAAAATATATTTTTTCATCACATCAAAATGCCTAGCAACGCTTTCATGAGTTTTGTAAAAAAAATGTATTTTTTCAACATTTAAAATGCCTAGCAACGCCTTCTCGAATTGTGTAAAAAAAATATATTTTTTCAACATTTCATAATGCCTAGCAACGCTTTCTCAAATTTTGTAAAAAAATATATTTTTTCAACATTTTAAAATGCCTACCCACGCTTTCATGAATTTTGTTAAAAAAATATATTTTTTCAACATTTCATAATGCCTAGCAACGCTTTCTGGAATTTTGTAAAAAAAATATATTTTTTCAACATTAAAAATTGCCTAGCATAGCTTTCATGAATTTTGTAAAAAAATATATTTTTTTATCATTTCTAAATGCCTAGCAACGCATTCATGAATTTGATAAACAAAATATATTTTTTCAACATTTTAAAATGCCTAGCAACGCTTTCAATAATTGTGTAAAAAAATATATTTTTTCTACATTTCAAAATGCCTAGCAACGCTTTGAAGGATTTTGTGAAAATAATATATTTTTTCAACATTGCAAAATGCCTAGTTACGCTTTCATGAATTTTGAAAAAAAAATATATTTTTTCAACATTAAAAAATGCCTAGCATCGCTTTCATGAATTTTGTAAAAAAAATATATTTTTTTAACATTTCTAAATGCCTAACAACGCTGTTATGAATAATGTGAAAAAAAAAATATTTTAAAACATTTCAAAAAGCCTAACAACGCTTTCATGAATTTTGTAAAAAAAATATATTTTTTCATCATTTCAAAATGCCTAGCAACGCTTTCTGGAATTTTGTAAAAAAAATATATTTTTTCAACATTTCTAAATGCCTAGCAACGCTTTCTCGAATTTTGTGAAAAAAATATATTTTTTCTACATTTCTAAATGCCTAACAACGCTGTTATGAATAATGTGAAAAAAAATATATTTTTAAACATTTCAAATTGTCTAGCCACGCTTTCGGGAATTTTGTGAAAAAAATATATTTTTTCAACATTTCATAATGCCTAGTAACGCTTTCTCGAATTTTGTAAAAAAAAATATTTTTTCAACACTGCAAAATGCCAAGCTACGCTTTCATGAATTTTGTGAAAAAAATATATTTTTTCAACATTTCTAAATACCTAGCAACGCTTTCAATAATTGTGTAAAAAAATATATTTTTTCAACATTTCTAAATGCCTACCAACGCTGTTATGAATAATGTGAAAAAATATATTTTTAAACATTTCAAAATGCCTAACAACGCTTCAATGAATTTTGTGAAAAAAATGTATTTTTTCAACATTTTAAAATGCCTAGCAACGCTTCCTCCAATTGTGTAAAAAAAATTTATTTTTTCAACATTTCAAAATGCCTAGCAGCGCTGTAATGAAGAATGTGAAAAAAATATATTTTTTGAACATTTCAAAATGCCTAGCAACGCCTTCATGAATTTTGTAAAAAAAAATAAATTTTTTCAACATTTCAAAATGCCTATCAACGCTTTCATGAATTTTGTAAAACAAATATATTTTTTCAACATTTTAAAATGCCTAGCAACGCTTTCATGAATTTTGTGAAAAAAATATATTTTTTCAACATTTCAAAATGCCTAGCAACGCTGTTATGAATAATGTGAAAAAATATATTTTTTCAACATTTTAAAATGCCTAGCAACGCTTTGATGGATTTTGTGAAAAATATATATTTTTTCAACATTCCTAAATGCCTAGCAACGCTGTTATGAATAATGTGAAAAACATATATTTTTTAAACATTTCAAAATGCCTAGCAATGTTTTCATAAATTTTGTAAAAAAAATATATTTTTCATCATTTTAAAATGCCTAGCAACGCTTTCTCGAATTGTGTAAAAAAAATATATTTTTTCAACATTTCAAAATGCCTAGCAACGCTGTAATGAATAATGTGAAAAAAA
The DNA here is from genome assembly GCA_036971475.1 of Prosapia bicincta. Taxonomy (NCBI): domain Eukaryota; kingdom Metazoa; phylum Arthropoda; class Insecta; order Hemiptera; family Cercopidae; genus Prosapia; species Prosapia bicincta. The sequence goes on from JBAIZL010000005.1 coordinate 89,823,157, forward strand.
TATATTTTTTCAACATTTAAAATGCCTAGCAACGCCTTCTCGAATTGTGTAAAAAAATATATTTTTTCAACATTACATAATGCCTAGCAAAGCTTTCTCAAATTTTGTAAAAAGAATATATTTTTTCAACATTTTAAAATGCCTACCAACGCTTTCATGAATTTTGTGAAAAAAATATATTTTTTCAACATTTCATAATGCCTAGCAACGCTTTCTGGAATTTTGTAAAAAAAATATATTTTTTCAACATTAAAAATTGCCTAGCATAGCTTTCATGAATTTTGTAAAAAAATATATTTTTTTAACATTTCTAAATGCCTAGCAACGCTTTCATGAATTTGATAAACAAAATATATTTTTTCAACATTTTAAAATGCCTAGCAACGCTTTCAATAATTGTGTAAAAAAATATATTTTTTCTACATTTCAAAATGCCTAGCAACGCTTTGATGGATTTTGTGAAAAAAATATATTTTTTCAACATTGCAAAATGCCTAGTTACGCTTTCATGAATTTTGAAAAAAAATATATTTTTTCAACATTAAAAAATGCCTAGCATCGCTTTCATGAATTTTGTAAAAAAAATATATTTTTGCATCATTTCAAAATGCCTAGCAACGCTTTCTGGAATTTTGTAAAAAAAATATATTTTTTCAACATTTCTAAATGCCTAGCAACGCTTTCATGAATTTGATAAACAAAATATATTTTTTCATCACATCAAAATGCCTAGCAACGCTTTCATGAATTTTGTAAAAAAAATATATTTTTTCAACATTCCAAAATACCTAGCAACGCTTTCTCGAATTTTGTGAAAAAAATATATTTTTTCAACATTTCTAAATGCCTAACAACGCTGTTATGAATAATGTGAAAAAAAAATATATTTTTAAACATTTCAAATTGCCTAGCCACGCTTTCGGGAAATAAGTGAAAAAAATACATTTTTCAACATTTCATAATACATAGCAACGCTTTCTGGAATTTTGTAAAAAAAATATATTTTTTCAACATTTCTAAATACCTAGCAACGCTTTCAATATTTGTGTAAAAAAATATATTTTTTCAACATTTCTAAATGCCTACCAACGCTGTTATGAATAATGTGAAAAAAATATATTTTTAAACATTTCAAAATGCCTAACAACGCTTTAATGAATTTTGTAAAAAAATTAAAATTTATCAACATTTCACAATGCCTAGCAACGCTATCATGAGTTTTGTGAAAAAAATGTATTTTTTCAACATTTTAAAATGCCTAGCAACGCTTCCTCCAATTGTGTAAAAAAAATATATTTTTTCAACATTTCAAAATGCCTAGCAGCGCTGTAATGAAGAATGTGAAAAAAATATATTTTTTGAACATTTCAAAATGCATAGCAACGCTTTCATGAATTTTGTAAAAAAATTATATTTTTTCAACATTTTAAAATGCCTAGCAACGCTTTCTCGAATTGTGTAAAAAAAATATATTTTTTCAACATTTCATAATGCCTAGCAACGCTGTAATGAATAACGTGAAAAAATATATTTTTTGAACATTTCAAAATGCCTAGCAACGCTTTCATGAATTTTGTAAAAAAAAATAAATTTTTTCAACATTTCAAAATGCCTATTAACGCTTTCATGAATTTTGTAAAACAAATATATTTTTTCAACATTTTAAAATGCCTAGCAACGCTTTCATGAATTTTGTGAAAAAAATATATTTTTTCAACATTTCAAAATGCCTAGCAACGCTGTTATGAATAATGTGAAAAACATATATTTTTTAAACATTTCAAAATGCCTAGCAATGTTTTCATAAATTTTGTAAAAAAAATATATTTTTCATCATTTTAAAATGCCTAGCAACGCTTTCTCGAATTGTGTAAAAAAAATATATTTTTTCAACATTTCATAATGCCTAGCAACGCTTTCTCGAATTGTGTAAAAAAATATATTTATTCAACATTTCATAATGCCTAGCAACGCTGTAATTAATAACGTGAAAAAAATATATTTTTTGAACATTTCAAAATGCCTATCAACGCTTTCATGAATTTTGTAAAAAAAAATAAATTTTTTCAACATTTCAAAATGCCTAGCAACGCTTTGATGGATTTTGTGAAAAAGATATATTTTTTCAACATTTCTAAATGCCTAGCAACTCTGTTATGAATAATGAGAAAAACATATATTTTTTTAACATTTTAAAATGCCTAGCAACGCTTTCAATAATTGTGTAAAGAAATATATTTTTTCAACATTTCTAAATGCCTAACAACGCTGTTATGAATAATGTGAAAAAAAAATATTTTTAAACATCTCAAAAACCCTAACAACGCTTTCATGAATTTTGTAAAAAAAATATATTTTTTCAACATTTCAAAATGCCTAGCAACGCTTTCTGGAATTTTGTAAAAAAAATATATTTTTTCAACATTTCAAAATGCCTAGCAACGCTTTCTCGAATTGTGTAAAAAAAATATATTTTTTCAACATTTCAAAATGCCTAGAATCGCTGTAATGAATAATGTGAAAAAATATATTTTTTCAACATTTTAAAATGCCTAGCAACGCTTTGATGAATTTTGAGAAAAAAATATATTTTTTCAACATTTCTAAATGCCTAGCAATGCTGTTTTGAATAATGTGAAAAAAATATATTTTTAAAACATATCAAAATGCCTAGCAACGCTTTCATAAATTTTGTAAAAAAAATATATTTTTTCAACATTTTAAAATGCCTAGCAACGCTTTCTCGAATTGTGTAAAAAAAATATATTTTTTCAACATTTCAAAATGCCTAGCAACGCTTTCATGAATTTTGTAAAAAAATATATTTTTTCATCATTTCAAAATGCCTAGCAACGCTTTCATGAATTTGGTAAACAAAATATATTTTTTCAACATTTCAAAATGCCTAGCAACGCTTTCTCGACTTTAGTAAAAAAAATATATTTTATCAACATTTCAAAATGCTAGCAACGCTTTCAATAATTGTGTAAAAAAATATATTTTTCAACATTTCAAAATGCCTAGCAACGCTGTTATGGATAATGTGAAAAAAATTTATTTTTTCAACATTTCATAATGCCTAGCAACGCTTTCATGAATTTTGTAAAAAATATATATTTTGTTAACATTTTAAAATGCCTAGCATCACTGTTATGAATAATGTGAAAAAAATATATGTTTTCAACAACCTCAAAATGCCTAGCAACGATTTCATGAGTTTTGTAAAAAAAAATATATTTTTTCAACATTTTAAAATGCCTAGCAACGCTGTTATGAATATTGTGAAAAAAATTATTTTTTCAACAATTCATATTGCCTAGCAACGCTTTCACTAATTTTGTAAGAAAAAGAATATTTTTTCAACATATTAAAATGCCTAGCAAGGCTTTTATGAATAATGTGAAAAACATATATTTTTTCAACATGTCATAATGCCTAGCAATGCTTTCAAGAATTTTGTAAAAAAAATATATTTTTTCAACATTTTAAAATGCCTACCAACGCTTTCAATAATTGTGTGAAAAAAATATATTTTGTCAACTTTTCCAAATGCCTAGCAACGCTTTCATGAATTTTGTAAAAAAAATATATTTTTTCAACATTTCAAAATGCCTAGCAACGCTTTCTCGAATTGTGTAAAAAAAATATATTTTTTCAACATTTCATAATGCCTAGCAACGCTTTCTCGAATTGTGTAAAAAAAATATATTTATTCAACATTTCATAATGCCTAGCAACGCTGTAATTAATAACGTGAAAAAAAATATATTTTTTCAACATTTCTAAATGCCTACCAACGCTGTTATGAATAATGTGAAAAAAATATATTTTTAAACATTTCAAAATGCCTAACAACGCTTTAATGAATTTTGTAAAAAAATTAAAATTTATCAACATTTCACAATGCCTAGCAACGCTATCATGAGTTTTGTGAAAAAAATGTATTTTTTCAACATTTTAAAATGCCTAGCAACGCTTTCTCGAATTGTGTAAAAAAAATATATTTTTTCAACATTTCATAATGCCTAGCAACGCTGTAATGAATAACGTGAAAAAATATATTTTTTGAACATTTCAAAATGCCTAGCAACGCTTTCATGAATTTTGTAAAAAAAAATAAATTTTTTCAACATTTCAAAATGCCTATTAACGCTTTCATGAATTTTGTAAAACAAATATATTTTTTCAACATTTTAAAATGCCTAGCAACGCTTTCATGAATTTTGTGAAAAAAATATATTTTTTCAACATTTCAAAATGCCTAGCAACGCTGTTATGAATAATGTGAAAAACATATATTTTTTAAACATTTCAAAATGCCTAGCAATGTTTTCATAAATTTTGTAAAAAAAATATATTTTTCATCATTTTAAAATGCCTAGCAACGCTTTCTCGAATTGTGTAAAAAAAATATATTTTTTCAACATTTCATAATGCCTAGCAACGCTTTCTCGAATTGTGTAAAAAAATATATTTATTCAACATTTCATAATGCCTAGCAACGCTGTAATTAATAACGTGAAAAAAATATATTTTTTGAACATTTCAAAATGCCTAGCAACGCTTTCATGAATTTTGTAAAAAAAAATAAATTTTTTCAACATTTCAAAATGCCTAGCAACGCTTTGATGGATTTTGTGAAAAAGATATATTTTTTCAACATTTCTAAATGCCTAGCAACTCTGTTATGAATAATGAGAAAAACATATATTTTTTTAACATTTTAAAATGCCTAGCAACGCTTTCAATAATTGTGTAAAGAAATATATTTTTTCAACATTTCTAAATGCCTAACAACGCTGTTATGAATAATGTGAAAAAAAAATATTTTTAAACATCTCAAAAACCCTAACAACGCTTTCATGAATTTTGTAAAAAAAATATATTTTTTCAACATTTCAAAATGCCTAGCAACGCTTTCTGGAATTTTGTAAAAAAAATATATTTTTTCAACATTTCTAAATGCCTAGCAACGCTTTCATGAATTTGATAAACAAAATATATTTTTTCATCACATCAAAATGCCTAGCAACGCTTTCAGGAGTTTTGTAAGAAAAATGTATTTTTTCAACATTTTAAAATGCCTAGCAACGCTTTCTCGAATTGTGTAAAAAAAATATATTTTTTCAACATTTCAAAATGCCTAGAATCGCTGTAATGAATAATGTGAAAAAATATATTTTTTCAACATTTTAAAATGCCTAGCAACGCTTTGATGAATTTTGAGAAAAAAATATATTTTTTCAACATTTCTAAATGCCTAGCAATGCTGTTATGAATAATGTGAAAAAAATATATTTTTAAAACATATCAAAATGCCTAGCAACGCTTTCATAAATTTTGTAAAAAAAATATATTTTTTCAACATTTTAAAATGCCTAGCAACGCTTTCTCGAATTGTGTAAAAAAAATATATTTTTTCAACATTTCAAAATGCCTAGCAACGCTTTCATGAATTTTGTAAAAAAATATATTTTTTCATCATTTCAAAATGCCTAGCAACGCTTTCATGAATTTGGTAAACAAAATATATTTTTTCAACATTTCAAAATGCCTAGCTACGCTTTCTCGACTTTAGTAAAAAAAATATATTTTATCAACATTTCAAAATGCTAGCAACGCTTTCAATAATTGTGTAAAAAAATATATTTTTCAACATTTCAAAATGCCTAGCAACGCTGTTATGGATAATGTGAAAAAAATTTATTTTTTTCAACATTTCATAATGCCTAGCAACGCTTTCATGAATTTTGTAAAAAATATATATTTTGTTAACATTTTAAAATGCCTAGCATCACTGTTATGAATAATGTGAAAAAAATATATGTTTTCAACAACCTCAAAATGCCTAGCAACGATTTCATGAGTTTTGTAAAAAAAAATATATTTTTTCAACATTTTAAAATGCCTAGCAACGCTGTTATGAATATTGTGAAAAAAATTATTTTTTCAACAATTCATATTGCCTAGCAACGCTTTCACTAATTTTGTAAGAAAAAGAATATTTTTTCAACATATTAAAATGCCTAGCAAGGCTTTTATGAATAATGTGAAAAACATATATTTTTTCAACATGTCATAATGCCTAGCAATGCTTTCAAGAATTTTGTAAAAAAAATATATTTTTTCAACATTTTAAAATGCCTACCAACGCTTTCAATAATTGTGTGAAAAAAATATATTTTGTCAACTTTTCCAAATGCCTAGCAACGCTTTCATGAATTTTGTAAAAAAAATATATTTTTTCAACATTTCAAAATGCCTAGCAACGCTGTTATGAATAATGTGAAAAAAATATATTTTTAAACATTTCAAAATGCCTAACAACGCTTTAATGAATTTTGTAAAAAAATTAAAATTTATCAACATTTCACAATGCCTAGCAACGCTATCATGAGTTTTGTGAAAAAAATGTATTTTTTCAACATTTTAAAATGCCTAGCAACGCTTTCTCGAATTGTGTAAAAAAAATATATTTTTTCAACATTTCATAATGCCTAGCAACGCTGTAATGAATAACGTGAAAAAATATATTTTTTGAACATTTCAAAATGCCTAGCAACGCTTTCATGAATTTTGTAAAAAAAAATAAATTTTTTCAACATTTCAAAATGCCTATTAACGCTTTCATGAATTTTGTAAAACAAATATATTTTTTCAACATTTTAAAATGCCTAGCAACGCTTTCATGAATTTTGTGAAAAAAATATATTTTTTCAACATTTCAAAATGCCTAGCAACGCTGTTATGAATAATGTGAAAAACATATATTTTTTAAACATTTCAAAATGCCTAGCAATGTTTTCATAAATTTTGTAAAAAAAATATATTTTTCATCATTTTAAAATGCCTAGCAACGCTTTCTCGAATTGTGTAAAAAAAATATATTTTTTCAACATTTCATAATGCCTAGCAACGCTTTCTCGAATTGTGTAAAAAAATATATTTATTCAACATTTCATAATGCCTAGCAACGCTGTAATTAATAACGTGAAAAAAATATATTTTTTGAACATTTCAAAATGCCTAGCAACGCTTTCATGAATTTTGTAAAAAAAAATAAATTTTTTCAACATTTCAAAATGCCTAGCAACGCTTTGATGGATTTTGTGAAAAAGATATATTTTTTCAACATTTCTAAATGCCTAGCAACTCTGTTATGAATAATGAGAAAAACATATATTTTTTTAACATTTTAAAATGCCTAGCAACGCTTTCAATAATTGTGTAAAGAAATATATTTTTTCAACATTTCTAAATGCCTAACAACGCTGTTATGAATAATGTGAAAAAAAAAATATTTTTAAACATCTCAAAAACCCTAACAACGCTTTCATGAATTTTGTAAAAAAAATATATTTTTTCAACATTTCAAAATGCCTAGCAACGCTTTCTGGAATTTTGTAAAAAAAATATATTTTTTCAACATTTCTAAATGCCTAGCAACGCTTTCATGAATTTGATAAACAAAATATATTTTTTCATCACATCAAAATGCCTAGCAACGCTTTCAGGAGTTTTGTAAGAAAAATGTATTTTTTCAACATTTTAAAATGCCTAGCAACGCTTTCTCGAATTGTGTAAAAAAAATATATTTTTTCAACATTTCAAAATGCCTAGAATCGCTGTAATGAATAATGTGAAAAAATATATTTTTTCAACATTTTAAAATGCCTAGCAACGCTTTGATGAATTTTGAGAAAAAAATATATTTTTTCAACATTTCTAAATGCCTAGCAATGCTGTTATGAATAATGTGAAAAAAATATATTTTTAAAACATATCAAAATGCCTAGCAACGCTTTCATAAATTTTGTAAAAAAAATATATTTTTTCAACATTTTAAAATGCCTAGCAACGCTTTCTCGAATTGTGTAAAAAAAATATATTTTTTCAACATTTCAAAATGCCTAGCAACGCTTTCATGAATTTTGTAAAAAAATATATTTTTTCATCATTTCAAAATGCCTAGCAACGCTTTCATGAATTTGGTAAACAAAATATATTTTTTCAACATTTCAAAATGCCTAGCTACGCTTTCTCGACTTTAGTAAAAAAAATATATTTTATCAACATTTCAAAATGCTAGCAACGCTTTCAATAATTGTGTAAAAAAATATATTTTTCAACATTTCAAAATGCCTAGCAACGCTGTTATGGATAATGTGAAAAAAATTTATTTTTTTCAACATTTCATAATGCCTAGCAACGCTTTCATGAATTTTGTAAAAAATATATATTTTGTTAACATTTTAAAATGCCTAGCATCACTGTTATGAATAATGTGAAAAAAATATATGTTTTCAACAACCTCAAAATGCCTAGCAACGATTTCATGAGTTTTGTAAAAAAAAATATATTTTTTCAACATTTTAAAATGCCTAGCAACGCTGTTATGAATATTGTGAAAAAAATTATTTTTTCAACAATTCATATTGCCTAGCAACGCTTTCACTAATTTTGTAAGAAAAAGAATATTTTTTCAACATATTAAAATGCCTAGCAAGGCTTTTATGAATAATGTGAAAAACATATATTTTTTCAACATGTCATAATGCCTAGCAATGCTTTCAAGAATTTTGTAAAAAAAATATATTTTTTCAACATTTTAAAATGCCTACCAACGCTTTCAATAATTGTGTGAAAAAAATATATTTTGTCAACTTTTCCAAATGCCTAGCAACGCTTTCATGAATTTTGTAAAAAAAATATATTTTTTCAACATTTCAAAATGCCTAGCAACGCTTTCTCGAATTGTGTAAAAAAAATATATTTTTTCAACATTTCATAATGCCTAGCAACGCTTTCTCGAATTGTGTAAAAAAATATATTTATTCAACATTTCATAATGCCTAGCAACGCTGTAATTAATAACGTGAAAAAAAATATATTTTTTCAACATTTCTAAATGCCTACCAACGCTGTTATGAATAATGTGAAAAAAATATATTTTTAAACATTTCAAAATGCCTAACAACGCTTTAATGAATTTTGTAAAAAAATTAAAATTTATCAACATTTCACAATGCCTAGCAACGCTATCATGAGTTTTGTGAAAAAAATGTATTTTTCAACATTTTAAAATGCCTAGCAACGCTTTCTCGAATTGTGTAAAAAAAATATATTTTTTCAACTTTTCAAAATGCCTAGAATCGCTGTAATGAATAATGTGAAAAAATATATTTTTTCAACATTTTAAAATGCCTAGCAACGCTTTGATGAATTTTGAGAAAAAAATATATTTTTTCAACATTTCTAAATGCCTAGCAATGCTGTTATGAATAATGTGAAAAAAATATATTTGTTGAACATTTCAAAATGCCTAGCAACGATTTCATGAATTTTGTGAAAAAAATATATTTTTTCAACATTTCATAATGCCTAGCAACGCTTTCTCAAATTTTGTAAAAAAAATATATGTTTCCAACATTTTAAAATGCCTAGCAACGCTTTCAATAATTGTGTGAAAAAAATATATTTTTTCAACATTTCAAAATGACTAGCAACGCTTTCTCGTATTGTATAAAAAAAATATATTTTTTCAACATTTCAAAATGCCTAGCAACGCTGTTATGAATAATGTGAAAAAAATATATTTTTTCAACATTTTAAAATGCCTAGCAACGCTTTCTCGAATTTTGTAAAAAAAATATATTTTTTCAACATTTCCAAATGCCTAGCAATGCTTTCATGAATTTGGTAAACAAAATATATTTTCTCCACATTTCAAAATGCCTAGCAATGCCGTTATGAAAAATGTGAAAAAAATATATTTTTTCATCACATCAAAATGCCTTGCAACGCTTTAATGAGTATTGTGAAAAAAATGTATTTTTCCACATTTCAAAATGTCTAGCAAGGCTGTAATGAATAATGTGAAAAAAATATATTTTTTGGACATTTCAAAATGCCTAGCAACGCTTTCATGAATTTTGTAAAAAAATATATTTGGTCAACATTTTAAAATGCCTAGCAACGCTTTCTCGAATTGTGTAAAAAAAATATATTTCTTCAACATTTCAAAATGCCTAGCAACGCTGTTATGAATAATGCAAAAAAATATATTTTTTCAATATTTTAAAATGCCTAGCAACGCTTTCATGAATTTTGTAAAAAAATATATTTTTTTTACATTTCAAAATGCCTAGCAACGCTGTTATGGATAATGTGAAAAAAATATATTTTTTCAACATTTCAAAATGCCTAGCAACGCTTTCATGAATTTTGTAAAAAAATATATTTTTTCAACATTTCAAAATGCCTAGCAACGCTTTCATGAATTTGGTAAACAAAATATATTTTTTCAACATTTCAAAATGCCTAGCAACGCTTTCTCGACTTTAGTAAAAAAAATATATTTTATCAACATTTCAAAATGCTAGCAACACTTTCAATAATTGTGTAAAAAAATATATTTTTCAACATTTCAATTTGCCTAGCAACCCTTTCATGAATTTTTTGAAAAAAATATATTTTTTCAACATTTCAAAATGCCTAGCAACGCTGTTATGAATAATGTGAAAAAAATTTATTTTTTCAACATTTCATAATGCCTAGCAACGCTTTCATGAATTTTGTAAAAAATATATATTTTGTTAACATTTTAAAATGCCTAGCATCACTGTTATGAATAATGTGAAAAAAATATATTTTTTCAACAACCTCAAAATGCCTAGCAACGATTTCATGAGTTTTGTAAAAAAAAATATATTTTTTCAACATTTTAAAATGCCTAGCAACGCTGTTATGAATATTGTGAAAAAAATTATTTTTTCAACAATTCATATTGCCTAGCAACGCTTTCACTAATTTTGTAAGAAAAAGAATATTTTTTCAACATATTAAAATGCCTAGCAAGGCTTTTATGAATAATGTGAAAAACATATATTTTTTCAACATGTCATAATGCCTAGCAATGCTTTCAAGAATTTTGTAAAAAAAATATATTTTTTCAACATTTTAAAATGCCTAGCAACGCTTTCAATAATTGTGTGAAAAAAATATATTTTGTCAACTTTTCCAAATGCCTAGCAACGCTTTCATGAATTTTGTAAAAAAAATATATTTTTTAACATTTCTAAATGCCTAGCAACGCTTTCATGAATTTGATAAAAAAAATATATTTTTTCATCACATCAAAATGCCTAGCAACGCTTTCATGAGTTTTGTGAAAAAAATGTATTTTTTCAACATTTTAAAATGCCTAGCAACGCTTTCTCGAATTGTGTAAAAAAATATGTTTTTTCAACATTTCAAAATGCCTAGCAACGCTGTAATGAATAATGTGAAAAAAATATATTTTTTCAACATTTTAAAATGCCTAGCAACGCTTTGATGAATTTTGTGAAAAAAATATAATTTTTAAACATTTCAAAATGCCTAGCAACACTTTCAAGAATTTTGCAAAAAAAATATATTTTTTCAACATTTCTAAATGCCTAGCAACGCTTTCATGAATTTGATAAACAAAATATATTTTTTCAACATTTTAAAATGCCTAGCAACGCTTTCAATAATTGTGTAAAGAAATATATTTTTTCAACATTTCAAAATGCCTAGCAACGCTGTTATGAATAATGTGAAAAAAATTTATTTTTTCAACATTTCATAATGCCTAGCAACGCTTTCATGAATTTTGTAAAAAATATATATTTTGTTAACATTTTAAAATGCCTAGCAACACTGTTATGAATAATGTGAAAAAAATATATTTTTTCAACACCTCAAAATGCCTAGCAACAATTGCATGAGTTTTGTAAAAAAAAATATATTTTTTCAACATTTTTAAATGCCTAGCAACGCTGTTATGAATATTGTGAAAAAAATTATTTTTTCAACAATTCATATTGCCTAGCAACGCTTTCACTAATTTTGTAAAAAAAAAAAAATATTTTTTCAACATATTAAAATGCCTAGCAACGCTTTTATGAATAATGTGAAAAACATATATTTTTTCAACATTTCATAATGCCTAGCAATGCTTTCAAGAATTTTGTAAAAAAAATATATTTTTTCAACATTTTAAAATGCCTAGCAACGCTTTCAATAATTGTGTGAAAAAAGTATATTTTTTCAACTTTTCAAAATGCCTAGCAACGCTTTCATGAATTTTGTAAACAAAATATATTTTTTAACATTTCTAAATGCCTAGCAACGCTTTCCTGTATTTGATAAACAAAATATATTTTTTCAACATTTATAATGCCCAGCAACGCTTTCAATAATTGTGTAAAAAAATATATTTTTTCAACATTTCAAAATGCCTAGCAACGCTTTGATGGATTTTGAGAAAAAAATATAATTTTTCAACCTTTCTAAATGTCTAGCAACGCTGTTATGAATAATGTGAAAAACATATATTTTTTAAACATTTCATAATGCCTAGCAACACTTTCAAGAATTTTGCAAAAAAAAATATGTTTTTCAACATTTCTAAATGCCTAGCAACGCTTTCATGAATTTGATAAACAAAATATATTTTTTCAACATTTTAAAATGCCTAAAAACGCTTTCAAAAATTGTGTAAAAAAATATATTTTTTCAACATTTCTAAATGCCTAACAACGCTGTTATGAATAATGTGAGAAAAAAATATTTTTAAACATTTCAAAAAGCCTAACAACGCTTTCATGAATTTTGTAAAAAAAATATATTTTTTCAACATTTCAAAATGCCTAGCAACGCTTTCTGGAATTTTGTAAAAAAAATATATTTTTCAACATTTCTAAATGCCTAGCAAGGCTCTCATGAATTTGATAAACAAAATATATTTTTTCAACATTTCAAAATGCCTAGCAACGCCGTAATGAATAATTTGAAAAACGTATATTTTTTCAACATTTCAAAATGCCTAGCAACGCATTGATGAATTTTGTGAAAAAAATATATTTTTTCAACATTTCTAAATGCCTAGCAACGCTGTTATGAATAATGTGAAAAAATTATATTTTTCAAACATATCAAAATGCCTAGCAACGCTTTCATAAATTTTGTAAAAAAAATATATTTTTTCAACATTTTAAAATGCCTAGCAACGCTTTCTCGAATTGTGTAAAAAAAATATATTTTTTAAACATTTCAAAATGCCTAGAAACGCTTTCATGAATTTTGTAAAAAAAATATATTTTTTCAACATTTCATAATGCCTAGCAACGCTTTCTCAAATTTTGTAAAAAAAACATATTTTTTTAACATTTTAAAATGCCTAGCAACGCTTTCAATAATTGTGTGAAAAAAATATATTTTTTCAACATTTTAAAATGCCTAGCTACGCTTTCTCGAATTGAGTAAAAAAAATATATTTTTTCAACATTTCAAAATGCCTAGCAACGCTTTGATGAATTTTGTGAAAAAAAATATATTTTGTCAACATTCCATAATGCCTAGCAACGCTTTCTGGAATTTTGTAAAAAAAATATATTTTTTCAACATTAAAAAATGCCTAGCAACGCTTTGATGGATTTTGTGAAAAAAATATATTTTTCAACATTTCTAAATGCCTAGCAACGCTGTTACGAATAATGTGAAAAACATATATTTTTTAAACATTTCAAAATGCCTAGCAACACTTTCAAGAATTTTGCAAAAAAAATATATTTGTTCAACATTTCTAAATGCCTAGCAACGCTTTCATGAATTTGATAAACAAAATATATTTTTTCAACATTTTAAAATGCCTAAAAACGCTTTTAAAAATTGTGTAAAAAAATATTTTTTTTTCAACATTTCTAAATGCCTAACAACGCTGTTATGAATAATGTGAAAAAAAAAATATTTTAAAACTTTTCAAAAAGCCTAACAACGCTTTCATGAATTTTGTAAAAAAAATATATTTTTTCAAAACATTTCAAAATGCCTAGCAACGCTTTCTGGAATTTTGTAAGAAAAATATATTTTTCGACATTTCTAAATGCCTAGCAACGCTTTCATGAATTTGATAAAGAAAATATATTTTTTCATCACATCAAAATGCCTAGCAACCCTTTCATGAGTTTTGTGAAAAAAATGTATTTTTTCAACATTTTAAAATGCCTAGCAACGCTTTCTCGAATTGTGTAAAAAAATATATTTTTTCAACATTTCAAAATGCCTAGCAACGCTGTTATGAATAATGTGAAAAAAATATATTTTTTAAACATATCAAAATGCCTAGTTACGCTTTCATGAATTTTGTAAAAAAAATATATTTTGTCAACATTTCATAATGCCTAGCAACGCTTTGATGGATTTTGTGAAAAAAATATATTTTTTTAACATTTCTAAATACCTAGCAACGCTTTCATGAATTTGATAAACAAAATATATTTTTTCAACATTTTAAAATGCCTAGCAACGCTTTCAATAATTGTGTAAAAAAATATATTTTTTCAACATTTCAAAATGCCTAGCAACGCTATGATGGATTTTGTGAAAAAAATATATTTTTTCAACATTTCTAAATGCCTAGCAACGCTGTTATGAATAATGTGAAAAACATTTATTTTTTAAACATTTCAAAATGCCTAGCAACACTTTCAAGAATTTTGCAAAAAAAATATATTTTTTCAACATTTCTAAATGCCTAGCAACGCTTTCATGAATTTGATAAACAAAATATATTTTTTCAACATTTTAAAATGCCTAGCATCGCTTTTAATAATTGTGTAAAGAAATATATTTTTTCAACATTTCAAAATGCCTAGCAACGCTTTGATGGACTTTGTGAAAAAAATATATTTTTTCAACCTTTCTAAATGCCTAGCAACGCTGTTATGAATAATGTGAAAAACATATATTTTTTAAACATTTCAAAATGCCTAGCAACACTTTCAAGAATTTTGCAAAAAAAAATATATTTTTTCATCACATCAAAATGCCTAGCAACGCTTTCATGAGTTTTGTGAAAAAAATGTATTTTTTCAACATTTTAAAATGCCTAGCAACGCTTTCAATTATTGTGTAAAAAAATATATTTTTCAACATTTCAATTTGACTAGCAACCCTTTCATGAATTTTTTGAAAAAAATATATTTTTTCAACATTTCAAAATGCCTAGCAACGCTGTTATGAATAATGTGAAAAAAATTTATTTTTTCAACATTTCATAATGCCTAGCAACGCTTTCATGAATTTTGTAAAAAATATATATTTTGTTAACATTTTAAAATGCCTAGCAACACTGTTATGAATAATGTGAAAAAAATATATTTTTTCAACACCTCAAAATGCCTAGCAACGATTGCATGAGTTTTGTAAAAAAAAATATATTTTTTCAACAATTTTAAATGCCTTGCAACGCTGTTATGAATATTGTGAAAAAAATTATTTTTTCAACAATTCATATTGCCTAGCAACGCTTTCACTAATTTTGTAAAAAAAAAAAATATTTTTTCAACATATTAAAATGCCTAGCAACGCTTTTATGAATAATGTGAAAAACATATATTTTTTCAACATTTCATAATGCCTAGCAATGCTTTCAAGAATTTTGTAAAAAAAATATATTTTTTCAACATTTTAAAATGCCTAGCAACGCTTTCAATAATTGTGTGAAAAAAGTATATTTTTTCAACTTTTCAAAATGCCTAGCAACGCTTTCATGAATTTTGTAAAAAAAATATATTTTTTAACATTTCTAAATGCCTAGCAACGCTTTCATGTATTTGATAAACAAAATATATTTTTTCAACATTTTAAAATGCCTAGCAACGCTTTCAATAATTGTGTAAAAAAATATATTTTTTCAACATTTCAAAATGCCTAGCAACGCTTTGATGGATTTTGAGAAAAAAATATAATTTTTCAACCTTTCTAAATGTCTAGCAACGCTGTTATGAATAATGTGAAAAACATATATTTTTTAAACACTTCATAATGCCTAGCAACACTTTCAAGAATTTTGCAAAAAAAAATATGTTTTTCAACATTTCTAAATGCCTAGCAACGCTTTCATGAATTTGATAAACAAAATATATTTTTTCAACATTTTAAAATGCCTAAAAACGCTTTCAAAAATTGTGTAAAAAAATATATTTTTTCAACATTTCTAAATGCCTAACAACGCTGTTATGAATAATGTGAGAAAAAAATATTTTTAAACATTTCAAAAAGCCTAACAACGCTTTCATGAATTTTGTAAAAAAAATATATTTTTTCAACATTTCAAAATGCCTAGCAACGCTTTCTGGAATTTTGTAAAAAAAATTAATTTTTTAACATTTCTAAATGCCTAGCAAGGCTTTCATGAATTTGATAAACAAAATATATTTTTTCATCACATCAAAATGCCTAGCAACGCATTCATGAGTTTTGTGAAAAAAATGTATTTTTTCAACATTTTAAAATGCCTAGCAACGCTTTCTCGAATTGTATAAAAAAAATATATTTTTTCAACATTTCAAAATGCCTAGCAACGCTGTAATGAATAATTTGAAAAACGTATATTTTTTCAACATTTCAAAATGCCTAGCAACGCATTGATGAATTTTGTGAAAAAAATATATTTTTTCAACATTTCTAAATGCCTAGCAACGCTGTTATGAATAATGTGAAAAAAATATATTTTTCAAACATATTAAAATGCCTAGCAACGCTTTTATAAATTTTGTAAAAAAAATATATTTTTTCAACATTTTAAAATCCTAGCAACGCTTTCTTGAATTGTGTAAAAAAAAATATATTTTTTCAACATTTCAAAATGCCTAGCAACGCTGTAATGAATAATGTGAAAAAAATATACTTTTTCAACATTTCTAAATGCCTAGCAACGCTGTTATGAATAATGTAAAAAAAATATATTTTTTAAACATTTCAAAATGCCTAGCAACGCTTTCATGAATTTTGTAAAAAAAATATATTTTTTCAACATTTCATAATGCCTAGCAATGCTTTCTCAAATTTTGTAAAAAAAATATATTTTTTTAATATTTTAAAATGCCTAGCAACGCTTTCAATAATTGTGTGAAAAAAATATATTTTTTCAACATTTCAAAATGCCTAGCAACGCTTTGATGAATTTTGTGAAAAAAAATATATTTTGTCAACATTCCATAATGCCTAGCAACGCTTTCTGGAATTTTGTAAAAAAAATATATTTTTTCAACATTAAAAAATGCCTAGCATCGCTTTCATGAATTTTGTAAAAAAAATATATTTTTTGAACATTTCAAAATGCCTAGCAACGCTTTGATGGATTTTGTGAAAAAAATATATTTTTCAACATTTCTAAATGCCTAGCAACGCTGTTATGAATAATGTGAAAAACAAATATCTTTTAAACATTTCAAAATGCCTAGCAACGCTTTGATGAATTTTGTGAAAAAAATATATTTTTTCAACATTTCTAAATGCCTAGCAACGCTGTTATGAATAATGTGAAAAAAATATATTTTTTAAACATATCAAAATGCCTAGTTACGCTTTCATGAATTTTGTGAAAAAAATATATTTTGTCAACATTTCATAATGCCTAGCAACGCTTTCTGGAATTTTGTAAAAAAAATATATTTTTTCAACATTAAAAAATGCCTAGCATCGCTTTCATGAATTTTGTAAAAAAATATATTTTTTTAACATTTCTAAATAAGTAGCAACGCTTTCATGAATTTGATAAACAAAATATATTTTTTCAACATTTTAAAATGCCTAGCAACGCTTTCAATAATTGTGTAAAAAAATATATTTTTTCAACATTTCAAAATGCCTAGCAACGCTATGATGGATTTTGTGAAAAAAATATATTTTTTCAACATTTCTAAATGCCTAGCAACGCTGTTATGAATAATGTGAAAAACATTTATTTTTTAAACATTTCAAAATGCCTAGCAACACTTTCAAGAATTTTGCAAAAAAAATATATTTTTTCAACATTTCTAAATGCCTAGCAACGCTTTCATGAATTTGATAAACAAAATATATTTTTTCAACATTTTAAAATGCCTAAAAACACTTTTAAAAATTGTGTAAAAAAATATTTTTTTTTCAACATTTCTAAATGCCTAACAACGCTGTTATGAATAATGTGAAAAAAAAATATTTTTAAACATTTCAAAAAGCCTAACAACGCTTTCATGAAATTTGTAAAAAAATATATTTTTTCAAAACATTTCAAAATGCCTAGCAACGCTTTCTGGAATTTTGTAAGAAAAATATATTTTTCAACATTTCTAAATGCCTAGCAACGCTTTCATGAATTTGATAAAGAAAATATATTTTTTCATCACATCAAAATGCCTAGCAACCCTTTCATGAGTTTTGTGAAAAAAATGTATTTTTCAACATTTAAAATGCCTAGCAACGCTGTAATGAATAATGTGAAAAAAATATATTTTTTGGACATTTCAAAATGCCTAGCAAAGCTTTCATGAATTTTGTAAAAAAAATATATGTTTTCAACATTTCAAAGTGCCTAGCAACGCTTTCATGTGTTTTGTAAAAAAAATATATTTTTTCAACATTTTAAAATGCCTAGCAACGCTTTCTCGAATTGTGTAAAAAAATATATTTCTTTAACATTTCAAAATGCCTAGCAACGATGTTATGAATAATGTGAAAAAAATATATTTTTTCAATATTTTAAAATGCTTAGCAACGCTTTCATGAATTTTGTGAAAAAATATATTTTTTCAACATTTCTAAATGCCTAGCAACGCTTTCAATAATTGTGTGAAAAAAATATATTTTTTCAACACTTCAAAATGATTAGCAACGCTTTCAATAATTGTGTGAAAAAAATAAATTTTTCAACATTTCAAAATGCCTAGCAACGCTGCTATGAATAATGTGAAAAAAATATATTTTTTAACATTTCTAAATGCCTAGCAACGCTTTCATGTATTTGATAAACAAAATATATTTTTTCATCACATCAAAATGCCTAGCAACGCTTTGATGAGTTTTGTGAAAAAAATGTATTTTTTCAACATTTTAAAATGCCTAGCAACGCTTTCTCGAATTGTGTAAAAAAAATATATTTTTTCAACATTTCAAAATGCCTAGCAACGCTGTAATGAATAATGTGAAAAAAATATATTTTTTCAACATTTTAAAATGCCTAGCAACGCTGTTATGAGTAATGGGAAAAAAATATATTTTTTAAACATTTCTAAATACCTAGCAACGCTTTCATGAATTTGATAAACAAAATATATTTTTTCAACATTTTAAAATGCCTAGCAACGCTTTCAATAATTGTGTAAAAAAATATATTTTTTCAACATTTCAAAATGCCTAGCAACGCTTTGATGGATTTTGAGAAAAAAATATAATTTTTCAACCTTTCTAAATGTCTAGCAACGCTGTTATGAATAATGTGAAAAACATATATTTTTTAAACATTTCAAAATGCCTAGCAACACTTTCAAGAATTTTGCAAAAAAAATATGTTTTTTCAACATTTCTAAATGCCTAGCAACGCTTTCATGAATTTGATAAACAAAATATATTTTTTCAACATTTTAAAATGCCTAAAAACGCTTTCAAAAATTGTGTAAAAAAATATATTTTTTCAACATTTCTAAATGCCTAACAACGCTGTTATGAATAATGTGAGAAAAAAATATTTTTAAACATTTCAAAAAGCCTAACAACGCTTTCATGAATTTTGTAAAAAAAATATATTTTTTCAACATTTCAAAATGCCTAGCAACGCTTTCTGGAATTTTGTAAAAAAAATATATTTTTCAACATTTCTAAATGCCTAGCAAGGCTTTCATGAATTTGATAAACAAAATATATTTTTTCATCACATCAAAATGCCTAGCAACGCTTTCATGAGTTTTGTGAAAAAAATGTATTTTTTCAACATTTTAAAATGCCTAGCAACGCTTTCTTGAATTGTATAAAAAAATATATTTTTTCAACATTTCAAAATGCCTAGCAACGCTGTAATGAATAATTTGAAAAAAGTATATTTTTTCAACATTTCAAAATGCCTAGCAACGCTTTGATGAATTTTGTGAAAAAAATATATTTTTTCAACATTTCTAAATGCCTAGCAACGCTGTTATGAATAATGTGAAAAAAATATATTTTTCAAACATTTCAAAAAGCCTAACAACGCTTTCATGAAATTTGTAAAAAAATATATTTTTTCAAAACATTTCAAAAAGCCTAGCAACGCTTTCTGGAATTTTGAGGGAAAAATATATTTTTCAACATTTCTAAATGCCTAGCAACGCTTTCATGAATTTGATAAAGAAAATATATTTTTTCATCACATCAAAATGCCTAGCAACCCTTTCATGAGTTTTGTGAAAAAATATTTTTTTTTTCAACATTTCTAAATGCCTAACAACGCTGTTATGAATAATGTGAAAAAAAAATATTTTTAAACATTTCAAAAAGCCTAACAACGCTTTCATGAATTTTGTAAAAAAAATATATTTTTTCAAAACATTTCAAAATGCCTAGCAACGCTTTCTGGAATTTTGTAAGAAAAATATATTTTTCGACATTTCTAAATGCCTAGCAACGCTTTCATGAATTTGATAAAGAAAATATATTTTTCCATCACATCAAAATGCCTAGCAACCCTTTCATGAGTTTTGTGAAAAAAATGTATTTTTTCAACATTTTAAAATGTCTAGCAACGCTTTCTCGAATTGTGTAAAAAAAATATATTTTTTCAACATTTCAAAATGCCTAGCAACGCTGTAATGAATAATGTGAAAAAAATATATTTTTTCAACATTTTAAAATGCCTAGCAACGCTTTGATGAATTTTGTGAAAATAATATATTTTTTCAACATTTCTAAATGCCTAGCAACGCTGTTATGAATAATGTGAAAAAAATATATTTTTTAAACATATCAAAATGCCTAGCAACGCTTTCATAAATTTTGTAAAAAAATATATTTTTTTTACATTTCAAAATGCCTAGCAACGCTTTTATGAATTTTGTAAAAAAATATATTTTTTTTACATTTCAAAATGCCTAGCAACGCTGTTATGAATAATGTGAAAAAAATATATTTTTTCAACATTTCAAAATCCCTAGCAACGCTTTCATGAATTTTGTAAAAAAAATATATTTTCTTAACATTTCTAAATGCCTAGCAACGCTTTCATGAATTTGATAAACAAAATATATTTTTTCAACATTTCGAAATGCCTAGCAACGCTTTCTGGAATTTTGTAAAAAAAATATATTTTTCAACATTTCTAAATGCCTAGCAAGGCTTTCATGAATTTGATAAACAAAATATATTTTTTCATCACATCAAAATGCCTAGCAACGCTTTCATGAGTTTTGTGAAAAAAATTAATTTTTTCAACATTTCAAAATGCCTAGTAACGCTGTAATGAATAATTTGAAAAAAAATATACTTTTTAAACATATCTAAATGCCTAGCAACGCTTTCATAAATTTTGTAAAAAAAATATATTTTTTCAACATTTTAAAATGCCTAGGAACGCTTTCTGGAATTGTGTAAAAAAAATATATTTTTTCAACATTTCCAAATGCCTAGCAACGCTTTCATGAATTTGGTAAACAAAATATATTTTTTCCACATTTCAAATTGCCTAGCAACGCTTTCATGAATTTTGTATAAAAAAATATATTTTTTTAACATTTCTAATTGCCTAGCAACGCTTTCATGAATTTGATAAACAAAATATATTTTTTCAACATTTTAAAATGCCTAGCAACGCTTTCAATAATTGTGTAAAAAAATATATTTTTTCAACATTTCAAAATGCCTAGCAACGCTTTGTTGGATTTTGTGAAAAAAATATATTTTTTCAACATTTCTAAATGCCTAGCAACGCTGTTATGAATAATGTGAAAAACATATATTTTTTAAACATTTCAAAATGCCTAGCAACACTTTCAAGAATTTTGCAAAAAAAAATATATTTTTTCAACATTTCTAAATGCCTAGCAACGCTTTCATGAATTTGATAAACAAAATATATTTTGTCAATATTTTAAAATGCTTAGCAACGCTTTCTCGAATTGTATAAAAAAAATATATTTTTTCAACATTTCAAAATGCCTAGCAACGCTGTAATGAATAATTTGAAAAAAGTATATTTTTTCAACATTTTAAAATGCCTAGCAACGCTTTGATGAATTTTGTGAAAAAAATATATTTTTTCAAACATTTCTAAATGCCTAGCAACGCTGTCATGAATAATGTGAAAAAAATATATTTTTTAAACATATCAAAACGCCTAGCAACGCTTTCATAAATTTTGTAAAAAAAATATATTTTTTCAACATTTTAAAATGCCTAGCAACGCTTTCTCGAATTGTGTTAAAAAAATATATTTTTTCAACATTAAAAAATGCCTAGCATCGCTTTCATGAATTTTGTAAAAAAAATATATTTTTTTAACATTTCTAAATGCCTAGCAACGCTTTCATGAATTTGATAAACAAAATATATTTTTTCAACATTTTAAAATGCCTAGCAACGCTTTCAATAATTGTGTAAAAAAATATATTTTTTCAACATTTCAAAATGCTTAGCAACGCTTTGATGGATTTTGTGAAAAAAATATATTTTTTCAACATTTCTAAATGCCTAGCAACGCTGTTATAAATAATGTGAAAAACATATATTTTTTAAACATTTTAAAATGCCTAGCAACGCTTTCTCGAATTTTGTAAAAAAAATATGTTTTTTCAACATTTCCAAATGCCTAGCAATGCTTTCATGAATTTGGTAAACAAAATATATTTTCCCACATTTCAAAATGCCTAGCAACGCTGTTATGAAAAATGTGAAAAAAATATATTTTTTCAACAATTTAAAATGCCTAGCAACGCTTTCTCGAATTGTGTAAAAAAAATATATTTCTTCAACATTTCAATATGCCTAGCAACGATGTTATGAATAATGTGAAAAAAATATATTTTTTCAATATTTTAAAATGTATAGCAACGCTTTCATGAATTTTGTGAAAAAATATATTTCTTCAACATTTCTAAATGCCTAGCAACGCTGTTATGAATAATGTGAAAAAATAATTTTTTTTAAAATTTCAAAATGATTAGCAACGCTTTCATGATTTTTGTAAAAAAAATATATTTTTTCAACATTTTAAAATGCCTAGCAACGCTTTCAATAATTGTGTGAAAAAAATATATTTTTTTCAACACTTCAAAATGATTAGTAACGCTTTCAATAATTGTGTGAAAAAAATAACTTTTTCAACATTTCAAAATGCCTAGCAACGCTGTTATGAATAATGTAAAAAAATATATTTTTTTTTACATTTCAAAATGCCTAGCAACGCTTTCATGAATTTTGTATAAAAATATATTTTTTTTACATTTCAAAATGCCTAGCAACGCTGTTATGAATAATGTGAAAAAAATATATTTTTTCAACATTTCAAAATCCCTAGCAACGCTTTCATGAATTTTGTAAAAAAATATATTATTTTCAACATTTCAAAATGCCTAGCAACGCTTTCATGAATTTGGTAAACAAAATATATTTTTTCAACATATTAAAATGCCTAGCAACGCTTTCATCAGTTTTGTAAAAAAATATACTTTTTCCACATTTCAAAATGCCTAGAAACGCTCTTATGAATAATGTGGAAAAAATGTATTTTTTCAACAATTCATATTGCCTAGCAACGCTTTCACTAATTTTGTAAAAAAAATATATTTTTTAAACATTTCAAAATGCCTAGCAACGCTTTCATGAATTTTGTATAAAAAATATATTTTTTAACATTTTAAAATGCCTAGCAACGCTTTGAATAATTGTGTGAAAAAAATATATTTTTTCAACTTTTCAAATGCCTAGCAACGCTTTCATGAATTTTGTAAAAAAAATATATTTTTTAACATTTCAAAATGCCTAGCAACGCTTTCATGAATTTTGTGAAAAAAACATATTTTTTCAACATTTTAAAATGCCTAGCAACGTTTTCAATAATTGTGTGAAAAAAATAATTTTTTCAACATTTCAAAATGCCTAGCAACGCTTTCATGAATTTTGTGAAAAAAATATATTTTTTCAACATTTTAAAATGCTGAGCAACGATTTCAAAAATTGTGTGAATAAAATATATTTTTTCAACATTTCAAAATGCCTAGCAACGCTTTCTCGAATTGTGTAAAAAAAATATATTTCTTCAACATTTCAAAATGCCTAGCAAAGCTTCATGAATTTTGTAAAAAAAAATATATTTTTTTAACATTTCAAAATGCCTAGCAACGCTTTCATGAATTTTGTGAAAAAAATATATTTTTTCAACATTTTAAAATGCTGAGCAACGATTTTAAAAATTGTGTGAATAAAATATATTTTTTCAACATTTCAAAATGTCTAGCAACGCTTTCTCGAATTGTGTAAAAAAAATATATTTCTTCAACATTTCAAAATGCCTAGCAACGATGTTATGAATAATGTGAAAAAAATATATTTTTTCAACATTTTAAAATGCCTAGCAACGCTTTCATGAATTTTGTGAAAAAAATATATTTTTTCAACATTTTAAAATGCCTAGCAACGCTTTCTCGGATTGTGTAAAAAAAATATATTTTTTCAACATTTCATAATGCCTAGCAACGCTGTAATGAATAATGTGAAAAAAATATACTTTTTCAACATTTCTAAATGCCTAGCAACGCTGTTATGAATAATGTGAAAAAAATATATTTTTTCAATATTTCCAAATGCCTAGCAACGCTTTCATGAGTTTTGTGAAAAAAATGTATTTTTCAACATTTAAAATGCCTAGCAACGCTGTAATGAATAATGTGAAAAAAATTAATTTTTTGGACATTTCAAAATATCTAGCAACGCTTTCATGAATTTTGTAAAAAAAATATATTTTTTCAACATTTCAAAGTGCCTAGCAACGCTTTCATGTGTTTTGTAAAAAAAATATATTTTTTCAACATTTTAAAATGCCTAGCAACGCTTTCATGAATTTTGTGAAAAAATATATTTTTTCAACATTTCTAAATGCCTAGCAACGCTGTTATGAATAATGTGAAAAAAATATATTTTTTCAATATTTTAATATGCCTAGCAACGCTTTCATGAATTTTGTGAAAAAATATATTTTTTCAACATTTCTAAATGCCTAGCAACGCTGTTATGAATAATGTGAAAAATAATTTTCTTAAAAATTTCAAAATGATTAGCAACGCTTTCATGAATTTTGTAAAAAAAATATATTTTTTCAACATTTTAAAATGCCTAGCAACGCTTTCAATAATTGTGTGAAAAAAATATATTTTTTCAACACTTCAATATGATTAGCAACGCTTTCAATAATTGTGTGAAAAAAATAAATTTTTCAACATTTCAAAATGCCTAGCAACGCTGCTATGAATAATGTGAAAAAAATATATTTTTTTTACATTTCAAAATGCCTAGCAACGCTTTCATGAATTTTGTAAAAAAATATATTTTTTTTACATTTCAAAATGCCTAGCAACGCTGTTATGAATAATGTGAAAAAAATATATTTTTCAACATTTCAAAATCCCTAGCAACGCTTTCATGAATTTTGTAAAAAAATATATTTTTTTCAACATTTCAAAATGCCTAGCAACGCTTTCATGAATTTGGTAAACAAAATATATTTTTTCAACATTTTAAAATGCCTAGCATCGCTTTCATGAATTTTGTAAAAACAATATAAATTTTTTTAACATTTCTAAATGCCTAGCAACGCTTTCATGAATTTGATAATCAAAATATATTTTTTCAACATTTCAAAATGCCTAGCAACGCTTTCTGGAATTTTGTAAAAAAAATATATTTTTCAACATTTCTAAATGCCTAGCAAGGCTTTCATGAATTTGATAAACAAAATATATTTTTTTATCACATCAAAATGCCTCGCAACGCTTTCTCGAATTGTATAAAAAAAATATATTTTTTCAACATTTCAAAATGCCTAGCAACGCTGTAATGAATAATTTGAAAAAAGTATATTTTTTCAACATTTTAAAATCCCTAGCAACGCTTTAATGAATTTTGTGAAAAAAATATATTTTTTCAAACATTTCTAAATGCCTAGCAACGCTGTCATGAATAATGTGAAAAAAATATATTTTTTAAACATATCAAAATGCCTAGCAACGCTTTCATAAATTTTGTAAAAAAAATATATTTTTTCAACATTTTAAAATGCCTAGCAACGCTTTCTGGAATTTTGTAAAAAAAATATATTTTTTCAACTTTTCAAATGCCTAGCAACGCTTTCATGAATTTTGTAAAAAAAATATATTTTTTAACATTTCAAAATGCCTAGCAACGCTTTCATGAATTTTGTGAAAAAAACATATTTTTTCAACATTTTAAAATGCCTAGCAACGTTTTCAATAATTGTGTGAAAAAAATAATTTTTTCAACATTTCAAAATGCCTAGCAACGCTTTCATGAATTTTGTGAAAAAAATATATTTTTTCAACATTTTAAAATGCTGAGCAACGATTTCAAAAATTGTGTGAATAAAATATATTTTTTCAACATTTCAAAATGCCTAGCAACGCTTTCTCGAATTGTGTAAAAAAAATATATTTCTTCAACATTTCAAAATGCCTAGCAAAGCTTCATGAATTTTGTAAAAAAAAATATATTTTTTTAACATTTCAAAATGCCTAGCAACGCTTTCATGAATTTTGTGAAAAAAATATATTTTTTCAACATTTTAAAATGCTGAGCAACGATTTTAAAAATTGTGTGAATAAAATATATTTTTTCAACATTTCAAAATGTCTAGCAACGCTTTCTCGAATTGTGTAAAAAAAATATATTTCTTCAACATTTCAAAATGCCTAGCAACGATGTTATGAATAATGTGAAAAAAATATATTTTTTCAACATTTTAAAATGCCTAGCAACGCTTTCATGAATTTTGTGAAAAAAATATATTTTTTCAACATTTTAAAATGCCTAGCAACGCTTTCTCGGATTGTGTAAAAAAAATATATTTTTTCAACATTTCATAATGCCTAGCAACGCTGTAATGAATAATGTGAAAAAAATATACTTTTTCAACATTTCTAAATGCCTAGCAACGCTGTTATGAATAATGTGAAAAAAATATATTTTTTCAACATTTCCAAATGCCTAGCAAGGCTTTCATGAGTTTTGTGAAAAAAATGTATTTTTCAACATTTAAAATGCCTAGCAACGCTGTAATGAATAATGTGAAAAAAATTAATTTTTTGGACATTTCAAAATATCTAGCAACGCTTTCATGAATTTTGTAAAAAAAATATATTTTTTCAACATTTCAAAGTGCCTAGCAACGCTTTCATGTGTTTTGTAAAAAAAATATATTTTTTCAACATTTTAAAATGCCTAGCAACGCTTTCATGAATTTTGTGAAAAAATATATTTTTTCAACATTTCTAAATGCCTAGCAACGCTGTTATGAATAATGTGAAAAAAATATATTTTTTCAATATTTTAAAATGCCTAGCAACGCTTTCATGAATTTTGTGAAAAAATATATTTTTTCAACATTTCTAAATGCCTAGCAACGCTGTTATGAATAATGTGAAAAATAATTTTCTTAAAAATTTCAAAATGATTAGCAACGCTTTCATGAATTTTGTAAAAAAAATATATTTTTTCAACATTTTAAAATGCCTAGCAACGCTTTCAATAATTGTGTGAAAAAAATATATTTTTTCAACACTTCAAAATGATTAGCAACGCTTTCAATAATTGTGTGAAAAAAATAAATTTTTCAACATTTCAAAATGCCTAGCAACGCTGCTATGAATAATGTGAAAAAAATATATTTTTTTTACATTTCAAAATGCCTAGCAACGCTTTCATGAATTTTGTAAAAAAATATATTTTTTTTACATTTCAAAATGCCTAGCAACGCTGTTATGAATAATGTGAAAAAAATATATTTTTCAACATTTCAAAATCCCTAGCAACGCTTTCATGAATTTTGTAAAAAAATATATTTTTTTCAACATTTCAAAATGCCTAGCAACGCTTTCATGAATTTGGTAAACAAAATATATTTTTTCAACATTTTAAAATGCCTAGCATCGCTTTCATGAATTTTGTAAAAACAATATAAATTTTTTTAACATTTCTAAATGCCTAGCAACGCTTTCATGAATTTGATAATCAAAATATATTTTTTCAACATTTCAAAATGCCTAGCAACGCTTTCTGGAATTTTGTAAAAAAAATATATTTTTCAACATTTCTAAATGCCTAGCAAGGCTTTCATGAATTTGATAAACAAAATATATTTTTTCATCACATCAAAATGCCTTGCAACGCTTTCTCGAATTGTATAAAAAAAATATATTTTTTCAACATTTCAAAATGCCTAGCAACGCTGTAATGAATAATTTGAAAAAAGTATATTTTTTCAACATTTTAAAATCCCTAGCAACGCTTTAATGAATTTTGTGAAAAAAATATATTTTTTCAAACATTTCTAAATGCCTAGCAACGCTGTCATGAATAATGTGAAAAAAATATATTTTTTAAACATATCAAAATGCCTAGCAACGCTTTCATAAATTTTGTAAAAAAAATATATTTTTTCAACATTTTAAAATGCCTAGCAACGCTTTCTGGAATTTTGTAAAAAAAATATATTTTTTCAACATTAAAAAATGCCTAGCATCGCTTTCATGAATTTTGTAAAAAAAATATATTTTTTTAACATTTCTAAATGCCTAGCAACGCTTTCATGAATTTGATAAACAAAATATATTTTTTCAACATTTTAAAATGCCTAGCAACGCTTTTAATAATTGTGTAAAAAAATATATTTTTTCAACATTTCAAAATGCTTAGCAACGCTTTGATGGATTTTGTGAAAAAAATATATTTTTTCAACATTTCTAAATGCCTAGCAACGCTGTTATGAATAATGTGAAAAACATATATTTTTTAAACATTTCAAAATGCCTAGCAACACTTTCAAGAATTTTGCAAAAAAAATATATTTTTTCAACATTTCTAAATGCCTAGCAACGCTTTCATGAATTTGATAAACAAAATATATTTTTTCAACATTTTAAAATGCCTAAAAACGCTTTTAAAAATTGTGTAGAAATATTTTTTTTTCAACATTTCTAAATGCCTAACAACGCTGTCATGAATAATGTGAAAAAAATATATTTTTTAAACATATCAAAATGCCTAGCAACGCTTTCATAAATTTTGTAAAAAAAATATATTTTTTCAACATTTTAAAATGCCTAGCAACGCTTTCTCGGATTGTGTAAAAAAAATATATTTTTTCAATATTTCAAAATGCCTAGCAACGCTGTAATGAATAATGTGAAAAAAATATACTTTTTCAACATTTCTAAATGCCTAGCAACGCTGTTATGAATAATGTGAAAAAAATATATTTTGTAAACATTTCAAAATGCCTAGCAACGCTTTCATGAATTTTGTAAAAAAAAAATATATTTTTTCAACATTTCATAATGCCTAGCAACGCTTTCTCAAATTTTGTACAAAAAATATATTTTTTTAACATTTTAAAATGCCTAGCAACGCTTTCAATAATTGTGTGAAAAAAATATATTTTTTCAACATTTCAAAATGCCTACAAACGCTTTCTCGAATTGTGTAAAAAAAAAATATTTTTTCAACATTTAAAATTGCCTAGCAACGCTGTTATGAATAATGTGAAAAAAATATATTTTTTCAACATTTTAAAATGTTGAGCAACAATTTCAAAAATTGTGTGAATAAAATATATTTTTTTCAACATTTCAAAATGCCTAGCAACGCTTTCTCGAATTGTGTAAAAAAAATATATTTTTTCAACATTTCCAAATGCCTAGCAATGCTTTCATGAATTTGGTAAACAAAATATATTTTCCCACATTTCAAAATGCCTAGCAACGCTGTTATGAAAAATGTGAAAAAAATATATTTTTTCATCAAATCAAAATGCCTAGCAACGCTTTCATGAGTTTTGTAAAAAAAATGTATTTTTTCAACATTTTAAAACGCCTAGCAACGCTTTCTCGAATTGTGTTAAAAAAATATATTTCTTCAACATTTCAAAATGCCTAGCAACGATGTTATGAATAATGTGAAAAAAATATATTTTTTCAATATTTTAAAATGCCTAGCAACGCTTTCATGAATTTTGTGAAAAAATATATTTTTTCAACATTTCTAAATGCCTAGCAACGCTGTTATGAATAATGTGAAAAAATATATTTTGTAAACATTTCAAAATGCCTAGCAACGCTTTCATGAATTTTGTAAAAAAAAATATATTTTTTCAACATTTCATAATGCCTAGCAACGCTTTCTCAAATTTTGTACAAAAAATATATTTTTTTAACATTTTAAAATGCCTAGCAACGCTTTCAATAATTGTGTGAAAAAAATATATTTTTTCAACATTTCAAAATGCCTAGAAACGCTTTCTCGAATTGTGTAAAAAAAAAATATTTTTTCAACATTTAAAATTGCCTAGCAACGCTGTCATGAATAATGTGAAAAAAATATATTTTTTCAACATTTTAAAATGCCTAGCAACGCTTTAATGAATTTTGTGAAAAAAATATATTTTTTCAACATTTTAAAATGCTGAGCAACAATTTCAAAAATTGTGTGAATAAAATATATTTTTTCAACATTTCAAAATGCCTAGCAACGCTTTCTCGAATTGTGTAAAAAAAATATATTTCTTCAACATTTCAAAATGCCTAGCAAAGCTTTCATGAATTTTGTAAAAAAAAATATATTTTTTAACATTTCAAAATGCCTAGCAACGCTTTCATGAATTTTGTGAAAAAAACATATTTTTTCAACATTTTAAAATGCCTAGCAACGTTTTCAATAATTGTGTGAAAAAAATAATTTTTTCAACATTTCAAAATGCCTAGCAACGCTTTCATGAATTTTGTGAAAAAAATATATTTTTTCAACATTTTAAAATGCTGAGCAACGATTTCAAAAATTGTGTGAATAAAATATATTTTTTCAACATTTCAAAATGCCTAGCAACGCTTTCTCGAATTGTGTAAAAAAAATATATTTCTTCAACATTTCAAAATGCCTAGCAAAGCTTTCATGAATTTTGTAAAAAAAAATATATTTTTTTAACATTTCAAAATGCCTAGCAACGCTTTCATGAATTTTGTGAAAAAAATATATTTTTTCAACATTTTAAAATGCTGAGCAACGATTTTAAAAATTGTGTGAATAAAATATATTTTTTCAACATTTCAAAATGTCTAGCAACGCTTTCTCGAATTGTGTAAAAAAAATATATTTCTTCAACATTTCAAAATGCCTAGCAACGATGTTATGAATAATGTGAAAAAAATATATTTTTTCAACATTTTAAAATGCCTAGCAACGCTTTCATGAATTTTGTGAAAAAAATATATTTTTTCAACATTTTAAAATGCCTAGCAACGCTTTCTCGGATTGTGTAAAAAAAATATATTTTTTCAACATTTCATAATGCCTAGCAACGCTGTAATGAATAATGTGAAAAAAATATACTTTTTCAACATTTCTAAATGCCTAGCAACGCTGTTATGAATAATGTGAAAAAAATATATTTTTTCAACATTTCCAAATGCCTAGCAATGCTCTCATGAATTTGGTAAACAAAATATATTTTCCCACATTTCAAAATGCCTAGCAACGCTGTTATGAAAAATGTGAAAAAAATATATTTTTTCATCAAATCAAAATGCCTAGCAACGCTTTCATGAGTTTTGTGAAAAAAATGTATTTTTCAACATTTAAAATGCCTAGCAACGCTGTAATGAATAATGTGAAAAAAATTAATTTTTTGGACATTTCAAAATATCTAGCAACGCTTTCATGAATTTTGTAAAAAAAATATATTTTTTCAACATTTCAAAGTGCCTAGCAACGCTTTCATGTGTTTTGTAAAAAAAATATATTTTTTCAACATTTTAAAATGCCTAGCAACGCTTTCATGAATTTTGTGAAAAAATATATTTTTTCAACATTTCTAAATGCCTAGCAACGCTGTTATGAATAATGTGAAAAAAATATATTTTTTCAATATTTTAAAATGCCTAGCAACGCTTTCATGAATTTTGTGAAAAAATATATTTTTTCAACATTTCTAAATGCCTAGCAACGCTGTTATGAATAATGTTAAAAATAAAATACTTAAAAATTTCAAAATGATTAGCAACGCTTTCATGAATTTTGTAAAAAAAATATATTTTTTCAACATTTTAAAATGCCTAGCAACGCTTTCAATAATTGTGTGAAAAAAATATATTTTTTCAACACTTCAAAATGATTAGCAACGCTTTCAATAATTGTGTGAAAAAAATAAATTTTTCAACATTTCAAAATGCCTAGCAACGCTGCTATGAATAATGTGAAAAAAATATATTTTTTTTACATTTCAAAATGCCTAGCAACGCTTTCATGAATTTTGTAAAAAAATATATTTTTTTTACATTTCAAAATGCCTAGCAACGCTGTTATGAATAATGTGAAAAAAATATATTTTTCAACATTTCAAAATCCCTAGCAACGCTTTCATGAATTTTGTAAAAAAATATATTTTTTTCAACATTTCAAAATGCCTAGCAACGCTTTCATGAATTTGGTAAACAAAATATATTTTTTCAACATTTTAAAATGCCTAGCATCGCTTTCATGAATTTTGTAAAAACAATATAAATTTTTTTAACATTTCTAAATGCCTAGCAACGCTTTCATGAATTTGATAATCAAAATATATTTTTTCAACATTTCAAAATGCCTAGCAACGCTTTCTGGAATTTTGTAAAAAAAATATATTTTTCAACATTTCTAAATGTCTAGCAAGGCTTTCATGAATTTGATAAACAAAATATATTTTTTCATCACATCAAAATGCCTAGCAACGCTTTCTCGAATTGTATAAAAAAAATATATTTTTTCAACATTTCAAAATGCCTAGCAACGCTGTAATGAATAATTTGAAAAAAGTATATTTTTTCAACATTTTAAAATCCCTAGCAACGCTTTAATGAATTTTGTGAAAAAAATATATTTTTTCAAACATTTCTAAATGCCTAGCAACGCTGTCATGAATAATGTGAAAAAAATATATTTTTTAAACATATCAAAATGCCTAGCAACGCTTTCATAAATTTTGTAAAAAAAATATATTTTTTCAACATTTTAAAATGCCTAGCAACGCTTTCTGGAATTTTGTAAAAAAAATATATTTTTTCAACATTAAAAAATGCCTAGCATCGCTTTCATGAATTTTGTAAAAAAAATATATTTTTTTAACATTTCTAAATGCCTAGCAACGCTTTCATGAATTTGATAAACAAAATATATTTTTTCAACATTTTAAAATGCCTAGCAACGCTTTCAATAATTGTGTAAAAAAATATATTTTTTCAACATTTCAAAATGCTTAGCAACGCTTTGATGGATTTTGTGAAAAAAATATATTTTTTCAACATTTCTAAATGCCTAGCAACGCTGTTATGAATAATGTGAAAAACATATATTTTTTAAACATTTCAAAATGCCTAGCAACACTTTCAAGAATTTTGCAAAAAAAATATATTTTTTCAACATTTCTAAATGCCTAGCAACGCTTTCATGAATTTGATAAACAAAATATATTTTTTCAACATTTTAAAATGCCTAAAAACGCTTTTAAAAATTGTGTAGAAATATTTTTTTTTCAACATTTCTAAATGCCTAACAACGCTGTCATGAATAATGTGAAAAAAATATATTTTTTAAACATATCAAAATGCCTAGCAACGCTTTCATAAATTTTGTAAAAAAAATATATTTTTTCAACATTTTAAAATGCCTAGCAACGCTTTCTCGGATTGTGTAAAAAAAATATATTTTTTCAACATTTCAAAATGCCTAGCAACGCTGTAATGAATAATGTGAAAAAAATATACTTTTTCAACATTTCTAAATGCCTAGCAACGCTGTTATGAATAATGTGAAAAACATATATTTTTTAAACATTTCAAAATGCCTAGCAACACTTTCAAGAATTTTGCAAAAAAAATATAATTTTTCAACATTTCTAAATGCCTAGCAACGCTTTCATGAATTTGATAAACAAAATATATTTTTTCAACATTTTAAAATGCCTAAAAACGCTTTTAAAAATTGTGTAGAAATATTTTTTTTTCAACATTTCTAAATGCCTAACAACGCTGTCATGAATAATGTGAAAAAAATATATTTTTTAAACATATCAAAATGCCTAGCAACGCTTTCATAAATTTTGTAAAAAAATATATTTTTTCAACATTTTAAAATGCCTAGCAACGCTTTCTCGGATTGTGTAAAAAAAATATATTTTTTCAACATTTCAAAATGCCTAGCAACGCTGTAATGAATAATGTGAAAAAAATATACTTTTTCAACATTTCTAAATGCCTAGCAACGCTGTTATGAATAATGTGAAAAAAATATATTTTGTAAACATTTCAAAATGCCTAGCAACGCTTTCATGAATTTTGTAAAAAAAAAATATATTTTTTCAACATTTCATAATGCCTAGCAACGCTTTCTCAAATTTTGTACAAAAAATATATTTTTTTAACATTTTAAAATGCCTAGCAACGCTTTCAATAATTGTGTGAAAAAAATATATTTTTTCAACATTTCAAAATGCCTACAAACGCTTTCTCGAATTGTGTAAATAAAAAATATTTTTTCAACATTTAAAATTGCCTAGCAACGCTTTCATGAATTTGGTAAACAAAATATATTTTCCCACATTTCAAAATGCCTAGCAACGCTGTTATGAAAAATGTGAAAAAAATATATTTTTTCATCAAATCAAAATGCCTAGCAACGCTTTCATGAGTTTTGTGAAAAAAATGTATTTTATCAACATTTAAAATGCCTAGCAACGCTGTAATGAATAATGTGAAAAAAATATATTTTTTGGACATTTCAAAATGCCTAGCAACGCTTTCATGAATTTTGTAAAAAAAATATATTTTTTCAACATTTCAAAGTGCCTAGCAACGCTTTCATGTGTTTTGTAAAAAAAATATATTTTTTCAACATTTTAAAATGCCTAGCAACGCTTTCTCGAATTGTGTTAAAAAAATATATTTCTTCAACATTTCAAAATGCCTAGCAACGATGTTATGAATAATGTGAAAAAAATATATTTTTTCAATAATTTAAAATGCCTAGCAACGCTTTCATGAATTTTGTGAAAAAATATATTTTTTCAACATTTCTAAATGCCTAGCAACGCTGTTATGAATAATGTGAAAAAATAATTTTCTTAAAAATTTCAAAATGATTAGCAACGCTTTCATGAATTTTGTAAAAAAAATATATTTTTTCAACATTTTAAAATGCCTAGCAACGCTTTCAATAATTGTGTGAAAAAAATATATTTTTTCAACACTTCAAAATGATTAGCAACGCTTTCAATAATTGTGTGATAAAAATAAATTTTTCAACATTTCAAATTGCCTAGCAACGCTGCTATGAATAATGTGAAAAAAATATATTTTATTTACATTTCAAAATGCCTAGCAACGCTTTCATGAATTTTGTAAAAAAATATATTTTTTTTACATTTCAAAATGCCTAGCAACGCTGTTATGAATAATGTGAAAAAAATATATTTTTTCAACATTTCAAAATCCCTAGCAACGCTTTCATCAATCTTGTAAAAAAATATATTTTTTTCAACATTTCAAAATGCCTAGCAACGCTTTCATGAATGTGGTAAACAAAATATATTTTTTCAACATTTTAAAATGCCTAGCTTCGCTTTCATGAATTTTGTAAAAACAATATACATTTTTTTAACATTTCTAAATGCCTAGCAACGCTTTCATGAATTTGATAAACAAAATATATTTTTTCAACATTTCAAAATGCCTAGCAACGCTTTCTGGAATTTTGTAAAAAAAATATATTTTTCAACATTTCTAAATGCCTAGCAAGGCTTTCATGAATTTGATAAACAAAATATATTTTTTCATCACATCAAAATGCCTAGCAACGCTTTCATGAGTTTTGTGAAAAAAAATTTATTTTTTAAACATCTTAAAATCCCTAGCAACGCTTTCATCAATCTTGTAAAAAAATATATTTTTTTCAACATTTCAAAATGCCTAGCAACGCTTTCATGAATGTGGTAAACAAAATATATTTTTTCAACATTTTAAAATGCCTAGCTTCGCTTTCATGAATTTTGTAAAAACAATATACATTTTTTTAACATTTCAAAATGCCTAGCAACACTTTCAAGAATTTTGCAAAAAAAATATATTTTTTCAACATTTCTAAATGCCTAGCAACGCTTTCATGAATTTGATAAACAAAATATATTTTTTCAACATTTTAAAATGCCTAAAAACGCTTTTAAAAATTGTGTAGAAATATTTTTTTTTCAACATTTCTAAATGCCTAACAACGCTGTCATGAATAATGTGAAAAAAATATATTTTTTAAACATATCAAAATGCCTAGCAACGCTTTCATAAATTTTGTAAAAAAAATATATTTTTTCAACATTTTAAAATGCCTAGCAACGCTTTCTCGGATTGTGTAAAAAAAATATATTTTTTCAACATTTCAAAATGCCTAGCAACGCTGTAATGAATAATGTGAAAAAAATATACTTTTTCAACATTTCTAAATGCCTAGCAACGCTGTTATGAATAATGTGAAAAAAATATATTTTGTAAACATTTCAAAATGCCTAGCAACGCTTTCATGAATTTTGTAAAAAAAAAATATATTTTTTCAACATTTCATAATGCCTAGCAACGCTTTCTCAAATTTTGTACAAAAAATATATTTTTTTAACATTTTAAAATGCCTAGCAACGCTTTCAATAATTGTGTGAAAAAAATATATTTTTTCAACATTTCAAAATGCCTACAAACGCTTTCTCGAATTGTGTAAATAAAAAATATTTTTTCAACATTTAAAATTGCCTAGCAACGCTTTCATGAATTTGGTAAACAAAATATATTTTCCCACATTTCAAAATGCCTAGCAACGCTGTTATGAAAAATGTGAAAAAAATATATTTTTTCATCAAATCAAAATGCCTAGCAACGCTTTCATGAGTTTTGTGAAAAAAATGTATTTTATCAACATTTAAAATGCCTAGCAACGCTGTAATGAATAATGTGAAAAAAATATATTTTTTGGACATTTCAAAATGCCTAGCAACGCTTTCATGAATTTTGTAAAAAAAATATATTTTTTCAACATTTCAAAGTGCCTAGCAACGCTTTCATGTGTTTTGTAAAAAAAATATATTTTTTCAACATTTTAAAATGCCTAGCAACGCTTTCTCGAATTGTGTTAAAAAAATATATTTCTTCAACATTTCAAAATGCCTAGCAACGATGTTATGAATAATGTGAAAAAAATATATTTTTTCAATAATTTAAAATGCCTAGCAACGCTTTCATGAATTTTGTGAAAAAATATATTTTTTCAACATTTCTAAATGCCTAGCAACGCTGTTATGAATAATGTGAAAAAATAATTTTCTTAAAAATTTCAAAATGATTAGCAACGCTTTCATGAATTTTGTAAAAAAAATATATTTTTTCAACATTTTAAAATGCCTAGCAACGCTTTCAATAATTGTGTGAAAAAAATATATTTTTTCAACACTTCAAAATGATTAGCAACGCTTTCAATAATTGTGTGATAAAAATAAATTTTTCAACATTTCAAATTGCCTAGCAACGCTGCTATGAATAATGTGAAAAAAATATATTTTATTTACATTTCAAAATGCCTAGCAACGCTTTCATGAATTTTGTAAAAAAATATATTTTTTTTACATTTCAAAATGCCTAGCAACGCTGTTATGAATAATGTGAAAAAAATATATTTTTTCAACATTTCAAAATCCCTAGCAACGCTTTCATCAATCTTGTAAAAAAATATATTTTTTTCAACATTTCAAAATGCCTAGCAACGCTTTCATGAATGTGGTAAACAAAATATATTTTTTCAACATTTTAAAATGCCTAGCTTCGCTTTCATGAATTTTGTAAAAACAATATACATTTTTTTAACATTTCTAAATGCCTAGCAACGCTTTCATGAATTTGATAAACAAAATATATTTTTTCAACATTTCAAAATGCCTAGCAACGCTTTCTGGAATTTTGTAAAAAAAATATATTTTTCAACATTTCTAAATGCCTAGCAAGGCTTTCATGAATTTGATAAACAAAATATATTTTTTCATCACATCAAAATGCCTAGCAACGCTTTCATGAGTTTTGTGAAAAAAATGTATTTTTTAAACATCTTAAAATGCCTAGCAACGCTTTCTCGAATTGTATAAAAAAAATATATTTTTTCAACATTTCAAAATGCCTAGCAACGCTGTAATGAATAATTTGAAAAAAGTATATTTTTTCAACATTTTAAAATGCCTAGCAACGCTTTCATGAATTTGATAAACAAAATATATTTTTTCATCACATCAAAATGCCTAGCAACGCTTTCATGAGTTTTGTGAAAAAAATGTATTTTTTAAACATCTTAAAATGCCTAGCAACGCTTTCTCGAATTGTATAAAAAAAATATATTTTTTCAACATTTCAAAATGCCTAGCAACGCTGTAATGAATAATTTGAAAAAAGTATATTTTTTCAACATTTCTAAATGCTTAGCAACGCTGTCATGAATAATGTGAAAAAAATTAATTTTTTAAACATATCAAAATGCCTAGCAACGCTTTCATAAATTTTGTAAAAAAAATATATTTTTTCAACATTTTAAAATGCCTAGCAACGCTGTAATGAATAATGTGAAAAAAATATACTTTTTCAACATTTCTAAATGCCTAGCAACGTTGTTATGAATAATGTGAAAAAAATATATTTTGTAAACATTTCAAAAATGCCTAGCAACTATTTCATGAATTTTGTAAAAAAAATATATTTTTTCAACATTTCATAATGCCTAGCAACGCTTTCTCAAATTTTGTACAAAAAATATATTTTTTTAACATTTTAAAATGCCTAGCAACGCTTTCAATAATTGTGTGAAAAAAATATATATTTTTTCAACATTTCAAAATGCCTAGAAACGCTGTTATGAATAATGTGAAAAAAAATATTTTTCAACATTTTAAAATGCCTAGCAACGCTTTCATGAATTTTTTTAAAAAAATATATTTTTTCAACATTTTAAAATGCCTAGCAACGCTTTCTCGAATTTTGTAAAAAAAATATATTTTCCCACATTTCAAAATGCCTAGCAACGCTGTTATGAAAAATGTGAAAAAAATATATTTTTTGGACATTTCAAAATGCCTAGCAACGCTTTCATGAATTTTGTAAAAGAAATATATTTTTTCAACATTTCAAAGTGCCTAGCAACGCTTTCATGTGTTTTGTAAAAAAAATATATTTTTTCAATATTTTAAAATGCCTAGCAACGCTTTCTCGAATTGTGTAAAAAAAATATATTTCTTCAACATTTCAAAATGCCTAGCAACGATGTTATGAATAATGTGAAAAAAATATATTTTTTCAATATTTTAAAATGCGTAGCAACGCTTTCATGAATTTTTTTTAAAAAATATATTTTTTCAACATTTCCAAATGCCTAGCAATGCTTTCATGAATTTGGTAAACAAAATATATTTTCCCACATTTCAAAATGCCTAGCAACGCTGTTATGAAAAATGTGAAAAAAATATATTTTTTCATCAAATCAAAATGCCTAGCAACGCTTTCATGAGTTTTGTGAAAAAAATGTATTTTTCAACATTTAAAATGAATAGCAACGCTGTAATGAATAATGTGAAAAAAATATATTTTTTGGACATTTCAAAATGCCTAGCAACGCTTTCATGATGTTTGTAAAAAAAATATATTTTTTCAACATTTCAAAGTGCCTAGGATGCTTTCATGTGTTTTGTAAAAAAAATATATTTTTTCACAACGATTTCAAAAATTGTGTGAATAAAATATTGTTTTTCACTTTTCAAAATGCCTAGCAACGCTTTCTCGATTTGTGTAAAAAAAATATATTTTTCAACATTTCAAAATGCCTAGCAACGCTTTCATGAGTTTTGTGAAAAAAATGTATTTTTTAAACATCTTAAAATGCCTAGCAACGCTTTCTCGAATTGTATAAAAAAAATATATTTTTTCAACATTTCAAAATGCCTAGCAACGCTGTAATGAATAATTTGAAAAAAGTATATTTTTTCAACATTTTAAAATGCCTAGCAACGCTTTGATGAATTTTGTGAAAAAAATATATTTTTTCAAACATTTCTAAATGCTTAGCAACGCTGTCATGAATAATGTGAAAAAAATTAATTTTTTAAACATATCAAAATGCCTAGCAACGCTTTCATAAATTTTGTAAAAAAAATATATTTTTTCAACATTTTAAAATGCCTAGCAACGCTGTAATGAATAATGTGAAAAAAATATACTTTTTCAACATTTCTAAATGCCTAGCAACGTTGTTATGAATAATGTGAAAAAAATATATTTTGTAAACATTTCAAAATGCCTAGCAACTATTTCATGAATTTTGTAAAAAAAAATATATTTTTTCAACATTTCATAATGCCTAGCAACGCTTTCTCAAATTTTGTACAAAAAATATATTTTTTTAACATTTTAAAATGCCTAGCAACGCTTTCAATAATTGTGTGAAAAAAATATATATTTTTTCAACATTTCAAAATGCCTAGAAACGCTGTTATGAATAATGTGAAAAAAAATATTTTTCAACATTTTAAAATGCCTAGCAACGCTTTCATGAATTTTTTTAAAAAAATATATTTTTTCAACATTTTAAAATGCCTAGCAACGCTTTCTCGAATTTTGTAAAAAAAATATATTTTTTCAACATTTCCAAATGCCTAGCAATGCTTTCATGAATTTGGTAAACAAAATATATTTTCCCACATTTCAAAATGCCTAGCAACGCTGTTATGAAAAATGTGAAAAAAATATATTTTTTGGACATTTCAAAATGCCTAGCAACGCTTTCATGAATTTTGTAAAAGAAATATATTTTTTCAACATTTCAAAGTGCCTATCAACGCTTTCATGTGTTTTGTAAAAAAAATATATTTTTTCAATATTTTAAAATGCCTAGCAACGCTTTCTCGAATTGTGTAAAAAAAATATATTTCTTCAACATTTCAAAATGCCTAGCAACGATGTTATGAATAATGTGAAAAAAATATATTTTTTCAATATTTTAAAATGCGTAGCAACGCTTTCATGAATTTTTTTAAAAAAATATATTTTTTCAACATTTCCAAATGCCTAGCAATGCTTTCATGAATTTTGTAAACAAAATATATTTTCCCACATTTCAAAATGCCTAGCAACGCTGTTATGAAAAATGTGAAAAAAATATATTTTTTCATCAAATCAAAATGCCTAGCAACGCTTTCATGAGTTTTGTGAAAAAAATGTATTTTTCAACATTTAAAATGAATAGCAACGCTGTAATGAATAATGTGAAAAAAATATATTTTTTGGACATTTCAAAATGCCTAGCAACGCTTTCATGATGTTTGTAAAAAAAATATATTTTTTCAACATTTCAAAGTGCCTAGGACGCTTTCATGTGTTTTGTAAAAAAAATATATTTTTTCACAACGATTTCAAAAATTGTGTGAATAAAATATATTTTTTCACTTTTCAAAATGCCTAGCAACGCTTTCTCGATTTGTGTAAAAAAAATATATTTTTCAACATTTCAAAATGCCTAGCAACGCTGTTATGAATAATGTGAAAAAAAAGTTTTTTCAACATTTTAAAATGCCTAGCAACGCTTTCATGAATTTTTTTTAAAAAATATATTTTTTCAACATTTTAAAATGATTAGCAACGCTTTCTCGAATTTTGTAAAAAAAATATATTTTTTCAACATTTCCAAATGAATAGCAATGCTTTCATGAATTTGGTAAACAAAATATATTTTCCCACATTTCAAAATGCCTAGCAACGCTGTTATGAAAAATGTGAAAAAAATATATTTTTTCATCAAATCAAAATGCCTAGCAACGCTTTCATGAGTTTTGTGAAAAAAATGTATTTTTCAACATTTAAAATGCCTAGCAACGCTGTAATGAATAATGTGAAAAAAATATATTTTTTGGACATTTCAAAATGCCTAGCAACGCTTTCATGAATTTTGTAAAAAAAATATATTTTTTCAACATTTCAAAGTGCCTAGCAACGCTTTCATGTGTTTTGTAAAAAAAATATATTTTTTCAACATTTTAAAATGCCTAGCAACGCTTTCTCGAATTGTGTTAAAAAAATATATTTCTTCAACATTTCAAAATGCCTAGCAACGATGTTATGAATAATGTGAAAAAAATATATTTTTTCAATATTTTAAAATGCCTAGCAACGCTTTCATGAATTTTGTGAAAAAATATATTTTTTCAACATTTCTAAATGCCTAGCAACGCTGTTATGAATAATGTGAAAAAATAATTTTCTTAAAAATTTCAAAATGATTAGCAACGCTTTCATGAATTTTGTAAAAAAAATATATTTTTTCAACATTTTAAAATGCCTAGCAACGCTTTCAATAATTGTGTGAAAAAAAAATATTTTTTCAACACTTCAAAATGATTAGCAACGCTTTCAATAATTGTGTGATGAAAATAAATTTTTCAACATTTCAAAATGCCTAGCAACGCTGCTATGAATAATGTGAAAAAAATATATTTTTTTTACATTTCAAAATGCCTAGCAACGCTTTCATGAATTTTGTAAAAAAATATATTTTTTTCAACATTTCAAAATGCCTAGCAACGCTTTCATGAATTTGGTAAACAAAATATATTTTTTCAACATTTTAAAATGCCTAGCTTCGCTTTCATGAATTTTGTAAAAACAATATACATTTTTTTAACATTTCTAAATGCCTAGCAACGCTTTCATGAATTTGATAAACAAAATATATTTTTTCAACATTTCAAAATGCCTAGCAACGCTTTCTGGAATTTTGTAAAAAAAATATATTTTTCAACATTTCTAAATTCCTAGCAAGGCTTTCATGAATTTGATAAACAAAATATATTTTTTCATCACATCAAAATGCCTAGCAACGCTTTCATGAGTTTTGTGAAAAAAATGTATTTTTTCAACATCTTAAAATGCCTAGCAACGCTTTCTCGAATTGTATAAAAAAAATATATTTTTTCAACATTTCAAAATGCCTAGCAACGCTGTAATGAATAATTTGAAAAAAGTATATTTTTTCAACATTTTAAAATGCCTAGCAACGCTTTGATGAATTTTGTGAAAAAAATATATTTTTTCAAACATTTCTAAATGCTTAGCAACGCTGTCATGAATAATGTGAAAAAAATTAATTTTTTAAACATATCAAAATGCCTAGCAACGCTTTCATAAATTTTGTAAAAAAAATATATTTTTTCAACATTTTAAAATGCCTAGCAACGCTGTAATGAATAATGTGAAAAAAATATACTTTTTCAACATTTCTAAATGCCTAGCAACCTTGTTATGAATAATGTGAAAAAAATATATTTTGTAAACATTTCAAAATGCCTAGCAACTATTTCATGAATTTTGTAAAAAAAAATATATTTTTTCAACATTTCATAATGCCTAGCAACGCTTTCTCAAATTTTGTACAAAAAATATATTTTTGTAACATTTTAAAATGCCTAGCAACGCTTTCAATAATTGTGTGAAAAAAATATATATTTTTTCAACATTTCAAAATGCCTAGAAACGCTGTTATGAATAATGTGAAAAAAAATATTTTTCAACATTTTAAAATGCCTAGCAACGCTTTCATGAATTGTTTTAAAAAAATATATTTTTTCAACATTTTAAAATGCCTAGCAACGCTTTCTCGAATTTTGTAAAAAAAATATATTTTTTCAACATTTCCAAATGCCTAGCAATGCTTTCATGAATTTGGTAAACAAAATATATTTTCCCACATTTCAAAATGCCTAGCAACGCTGTTATGAAAAATGTGAAAAAAATATATTTTTTGGACATTTCAAAATGCCTAGCAACGCTTTCATGAATTTTGTAAAAGAAATATATTTTTTCAACATTTCAAAGTGCCTAGCAACGCTTTCATGTGTTTTGTAAAAAAAATATATTTTTTCAATATTTTAAAATGCCTAGCAACGCTTTCTCGAATTGTGTAAAAAAAATATATTTCTTCAACATTTCAAAATGCCTAGCAACGATGTTATGAATAATGTGAAAAAAATATATTTTTTCAATATTTTAAAATGCGTAGCAACGCTTTCATGAATTTTTTTAAAAAAATATA
Source organism: Prosapia bicincta (assembly GCA_036971475.1). Taxonomy (NCBI): domain Eukaryota; kingdom Metazoa; phylum Arthropoda; class Insecta; order Hemiptera; family Cercopidae; genus Prosapia; species Prosapia bicincta. Next base: position 89,867,371 of record JBAIZL010000005.1, read on the forward strand.
TTTTTTCAACATTTCCAAATGCCTAGCAATGCTTTCATGAATTTGGTAAACAAAATATATTTTCCCACATTTCAAAATGCCTAGCAACGCTGTTATGAAAAATGTGAAAAAAATATATTTTTTCATCAAATCAAAATGCCTAGCAACGCTTTCATGAGTTTTGTGAAAAAAATGTATTTTTCAACATTTAAAATGAATAGCAACGCTGTAATGAATAATGTGAAAAAAATATATTTTTTGGACATTTCAAAATGCCTAGCAACGCTTTCATGAATTTTGTAAAAAAAATTTATTTTTTCAACATTTCAAAGTGCCTAGGACGCTTTCATGTGTTTTGTAAAAAAAATATATTTTTTCAACATTTTAAAATGCCTAGCAACGCTTTCTCGAATTGTGTAAAAAAAATATATTTCTTCAACATTTCAAAATGCCTAGCAACGATGTTATGAATAATGTGAAAAAAATATATTTTTTCAACATTTCAAAGTGCCTAGGACGCTTTCATGTGTTTTGTAAAAAAAATATATTTTTTCACAACGATTTCAAAAATTGTGTGAATAAAATATATTTTTTCACTTTTCAAAATGCCTAGCAACGCTTTCTCGATTTGTGTAAAAAAAATATATTTTTCAACATTTCAAAAGGCCTAGCAACGCTGTTATGAATAATGTGAAAAAAAAATATTTTTCAACATTTTAAAATGCCTAGCAACGCTTTCATGAATTTTTTAAAAAAAATATATTTTTTCAACATTTTAAAATGATTAGCAACGCTTTCTCGAATTTTGTAAAAAAAATATATTTTTTAACATTTCCAAATGAATAGCAATGCTTTCATGAATTTGGTAAACAAAATATATTTTCCCACATTTCAAAATGCCTAGCAACGCTGTTATGAAAAATGTGAAAAAAATATATTTTTTCATCAAATCAAAATGCCTAGCAACGCTTTCATGAATTTTGTAAAAAAAATATATTTTTTCAACATTTCAAAGTGCCTAGCAACGCTTTCATGTGTTTTGTAAAAAAAATATATTTTTTCAACATTTTAAAATGCCTAGCAACGCTTTCTCGAATTGTGTTAAAAAAATATATTTCTTCAACATTTCAAAATGCCTAGCAACGATGTTATGAATAATGTGAAAAAAATATATTTTTTCAATATTTTAAAATGCCTAGCAACGCTTTCATTAATTTTGTGAAAAAATATATTTTTTCAACTTTTCTAAATGCCTAGCAACGCTGTTATGAATAATGTGAAAAAATAATTTTCTTAAAAATTTCAAAATGATTAGCAACGCTTTCATGAATTTTGTAAAAAAAATATATTTTTTCAACATTTTAAAATGCCTAGCAACGCTTTCAATAATTGTGTGAAAAAAATATATTTTTTCAACACTTCAAAATGATTAGCAACGCTTTCAATAATTGTGTGAAAAAAATAAATTTTTCAGCATTTCAAAATGCCTAGCAACGCTGCTATGAATAATGTGAAAAAAATATATTTTTTCAACATTTCAAAATCCGTAGCAACGCTTTCATCAATCTTGTAAAAAAATATATTTTTTTCAACATTTCAAAATGCCTAGCAACGCTTTCATGAATTTGGTAAACAAAATATATTTTTTCAACATTTTAAAATGCCTAGCAACGCTTTCTGGAATTTTGTAAAAAAAATATTTTTTTCAACATTTCTAAATGCCTAGCAAGGCTTTCATGAATTTGATAAACAAAATATATTTTTTCATCACATCAACATGCCTAGCAACGCTTTCATGAGTTTTGTGAAAAAAATGTATTTTTTCAAACATTTTAAAATGCCTAGCAACGCTTTCTCGAATTGTATAAAAAAATATATTTTTTCAACATTTCAAAATGCCTAGCAACGCTGTAATGAATAATTTGAAAAAAGTATATTTTTTCAACATTTTAAAATGCCTAGCAACGCTTTGATGAATTTTGTGAAAAAAATATATTTTTTCAAACATTTCTAAATGCCTAGCAACGCTGTCATGAATAATGTGAAAAAAATTAATTTTTTAAACATATCAAAATGCCTAGCAACGCTTTCATAAATTTTGTAAAAAAAATATATTTTTTCAACATTTTAAAATGCCTAGCAACGCTGTAATGAATAATGTGAAAAAAATATACTTTTTCAACATTTCTAAATGCCTAGCAACGTTGTTATGAATAATGTGAAAAATATATATTTTGTAAACATTTCAAAATGCCTAGCAACGCTTTCATGAATTTTGTAAAAACAAATATATTTTTTCAACATTTCATTATGCCTAGCAACGCTTTCTCAAATTTTGTACAAAAAATATATTTTTTTAACATTTTAAAATGCCTAGCAACGCTTTCAATAATTGTGTAAAAAAAATATATTTTTTCAACATTTCAAAATGCCTAGAAACGCAGTTATGAATAATGTGAAAAAAAATATTTTTCAACATTTTAAAATGCCTAGCAACGCTTTCATGAATTTTTTTAAAAAAATATATTTTTTCAACATTTTAAAATGCCTAGCAACGCTTTCTCGAATTTTGTAAAAAAAATATATTTTTTCAACATTTCCAAATGGCTAGCAATGCTTTCATGAATTTGGTAAACAAAATATATTTTCCCACATTTCAAAATGCCTAGCAACGCTGTTATGAAAAATGTGAAAAAAATATATTTTTTGGACATTTCAAAATGCCTAGCAACGCTTTCATGAATTTTGTAAAAGAAATATATTTTTTCAACATTTCAAAGTGCCTAGCAACGCGTTCATGTGTTTTGTAAAAAAAATATATTTTTTCAATATTTTAAAATGCCTAGCAACGCTTTCTCGAATTGTGTAAAAAAAATATATTTCTTCAACATTTCAAAATGCCTAGCAACGATGTTATGAATAATGTGAAAAAAATATATTTTTTCAATATTTTAAAATGCGTAGCAACGCTTTCATGAATTTTTTTAAAAAAATATATTTTTTCAACATTTCCAAATGCCTAGCAATGCTTTCATGAATTTGGTAAACAAAATATATTTTCCCACATTTCAAAATGCCTAGCAACGCTGTTATGAAAAATGTGAAAAAAATATATTTTTTCATCAAATCAAAATGCCTAGCAACGCTTTCATGAGTTTTGTGAAAAAAATGTATTTTTCAACATTTAAAATGCCTAGCAACGCTGTAATGAATAATGTGAAAAAAATATATTTTTTGGACATTTCAAAATGCCTAGCAACGCTTTCATGAATTTTGTAAAAAAAATTTATTTTTTCAACATTTCAAAGTGCCTAGGACGCTTTCATGTGTTTTGTAAAAAAAATATATTTTTTCAACATTTTAAAATGCCTAGCAACGCTTTCTCGAATTGTGTAAAAAAAATATATTTCTTCAACATTTCAAAATGCCTAGCAACGATGTTATGAATAATGTGAAAAAAATATATTTTTTCAATATTTTAAAATGCCTAGCAACGCTTTCATGAATCTTGTGAAAAAATATATTTTTTCAACATTTCTAAATGCCTAGCAACGCTGTTATGAATAATGTGAAAAAATAATTTTTTTAAAAATTTCAAAATGATTAGCAACGCTTTCATGAATTTTGTAAGAAAAATATATTTTTTCAACATTTTAAAATGCCTAGCAACGCTTTCAATAATTGTGTGAAAAAAATATATTTTTTCAACACTTCAAAATAATTAGAACGCTTTCAATAATTGTGTGAAAAAAATAAATTTTTCAACATTTCAAAATGCCTAGCAACGCTGTTATGAATAATGTGAAAAAAATATATTTTTTTTTACATTTCAAAATGCCTAGCAACGCTTTCATGAATTTGGTAAAAAAATATATTTTTTTTACATTTCAAAATGCCTAGCAACGCTGTTATGAATAATGTGAAAAAAATATATTTTTTCAACATTTCAAAATCCCTAGCAACGCTTTCATGAATTTTGTAAAAAAATATATTATTTTCAACATTTCAAAATTCCTAGCAACGCTTTCATGAATTTGGTAAACAAAATATATTTTTTCAACATTTTAAAATGCCTAGCAACGCCTTCATCAGTTTTGTAAAAAAATATACTTTTTCCACATTTCAAAATGCCTAGAAACGCTGTTATGAATAATGTGGAAAAAATTTATTTTTTCAACCTTTCATAATGCCTAGCAACGCTTTCTCGACTTTAGTAAAATAATATATTTTTTCAACATTTCAATATGCCTAGCAACGCTTTCAATAATTGTGTGAAAAAATATATTTTTCAACATTTCAATTTGCCTAGCAACCCTTTCATGAATTTTTTGAAAAAAATGTATTTTTTCAACATTTCAAAATGCCTAGCAACGCTGTTATGAATAATGTGAAAAAATTTATTTTTTCAACATTTCATAATGCCTAGCAACGCTTTCATGAATTTTGTAAAAAATATATATTTTGTTAACATTTTAAAATGCCTAGCAACACTGTTATGAATAATGTGAAAAACATATATTTTTTCAACACCTCAAAATGCCTATCAACGATTTCATGAATTTTGTAAAAAAAAATATATTTTTTCAACATTTTAAAATGCCTAGCAACGCTGTTATGAATATTGTGAAAAAAATTATTTTTTCAACAATTCATATTGCCTAGCAACGCTTTCACTAATTTTGTAAAAAAAATATATTTTTTCAACATTTCAAAATGCCTAGCAACGCTTTCATGAATTTTGTATAAAAAATATATTTTTTAATATTTTAAAATGCCTAGCAACGCTTTCAATAATTGTGTGAAAAAAATATATTTTTTCAACTTTTCAAATGCCTATCAACGCTTTCATGAATTTTGTAAAAAAAATATATTTTTTAACATTTCAAAATGCCTAGCAACGCTTTCATGAATTTTGTGAAAAAAATATATTTTTTCAACATTTTAAAATGCCTAGCAACGTTTACAATAATTGTGTGAAAAAAATAATTTTTTCAACATTTCAAAATGCCTAGCAACGATTTCATAAGTTTTGTCAAAAAAAATATATTTTTTCAACATTTTAAAATGCCTAGCAACGCTGTTATGAATATTATGAAAAAAAAATATTTTTGCAACAATTCATAATGCCTAGCAACGCTTTCACGAATTTTGTAAAAAAATATATTTTTTCAACATTTCAAAATGCCTAGCAACGCTTTCATGGATTTTGTAAAATAAATATATTTTTCCAACATTTTAAAATGCCTAGCAACGCCGTTATGAATAATGTGAAAAATTTATTTTTTTAGCATTTCATAATGCCTAGCAACGCTTTCATGAATTTTGTAAAAAAAAATATATTTTTTTAACATTTCAAAATGCCTAGCAACGCTTTCATGAATTTTGTAAAAAAAATATATTTTTTCAACATTCAAAATGCCTAGCAACGCTTTCATGAATTTTTGGAAAATAATAAATTTTTTCAACATTTCAAAATGCCTATCAACGCTTTCAATAATTGTGTTAAAGAAATATATTTTTTAAACATTTCAAAATACCTAGCAACGCTGTTATGAATAATGTGAAAAAAATATATTTTTTCAACATTTAAAAATGCCTAGCAACGATTTCATAAATTTTGTAAAAAAAATATATTTTTTTAACATTTCAAAATGCCTAGCAACGCTTTTATGAATATTGTGAAAAAAAAAATCTTTTCAACATTTCATATTTCCTAGCAACGCTTTCACTAACTTTGTAAAAAAAGTATATGTTTTCAACATTTCAAAATCCTAGCAACGCTTTTATGAATATTGCGAAAAAAACGTATCTTTTCAACATTTCATATTGCCTAGCAACGCTTTCACGAACTTTGTAAAAAAAGTATGTGTTTTCAACATTTCAAAATCCTAGCAACGCTTTCATGAATTTTGTAAAATTATAGCATGTTTCAGGTGATCTTAATACATCTGCCATTAAAACATACCGATATAAAAGGGAATCTTTCTATGTTACAAAAATCTTATATTATACTATTATACTAATTCCCGATGTTATTGGGCTAATAATATATTTTACTCCTTGTTATAATAACTTACTCAACGGTACCAAAAAAATCCCATGTGAAAATGTTTTAGTATAATATTTCATCCCTTGAATAACATCTTGTTTGGTGTTTCTGTGCCTAAAAGCATTTTTTATTAGAAGTAGTAATTTTTAATATAAAGAATTACCCAAATTCCATCCCAATTTTTCATCTAGTGTAAATCACAAAGTATAAAATGTTTTTCTCGCTGTGGCCCAATGGCAATGCTAGATTGACATATATGTGTTTGGTATAATATAAATATGCCCTATGCTCTTTTGTAGTGGTAGAGAAGTTAAATACGGATGGTGTCTGTATAATTCTTTTATACACCCATTTTATCCAGGGCATTACTGAAGGGATATAGCCGTTATATGTATAAACATTGTGTAACTATTGCATTTGTAGCAAAGGCTTTACTCTTTTGGTCGAAATGAAAAGATAGGAAGATTACAATTTGATTACAAACTTGTTGCTTGAGGGTGTTTTAAACTCCCTAAATCTTTTGTGCTTGAGATAAAAGGTCTTTACATATTACTTATCTTATGAAAAAATAACATTGTTAGTCAAACGTACATGATAAAATAAATGAAAGATTTGTAAAATTATTAAATCTGAAGATGCATTGTATACGTATAAGTGATACTAAAAAAGGTACGAATTTTAAATAAAAAGAAACCAAAAAAATTAACACTTATAATTTTTTTTTCAAGACATTTATATAGTGAACTACAAAACAGATTTTCTATGAGGCAAAATAACGTCTTTAAAAGCAAAAATAACTATTATAGAATTGTTTTATATATACTAAAATGTTATATCCTATTTCACTTAGGCATTATATATGCAAGGGAATCATCATTGATTTAATTTGCCTATTAAAATAGGTTCTTATGATATACAACAAATTCAAACGATTTAAAAAAAATATTTACCTAAACGGAATAATATCTTGGACAATAGGCTGTAATGTAGTGTAAATATTTTTACGTTTTGAAATATCCAGATTAGTGGAAAGAATGTAGTAGTATGAACAATATGTTTTAGAAGGTTCAATAAAAGATACAAACATATTTTAAACATATCGCCTTGGTTTTTAGGAAAATATATTTTTTTCTGAGGTTAGGCATGGGACGCCACCTTAATCTATTTAATAATATTTAAATTTTTAAAATTTTAGGTTCTTTAGTTTTAGATAGTTACAATTAGTTTTAAACATTTATTTTATTTTATTTTGTTTTATTTTGAATAGTTTTATTTATGTAACATTATTTTAAAATTTAACTTTAGTTAGGCGATGATAACCGTAATAGGTTTTTCACCTGAAAAAAGGAAAAAGGTTATATGTTATCATAGTAAGCCATGTCTGCTCCGTTTTTTAATCCCCACAATGCAATGGTTTATGGTTTGCCATTTCGGACGTCGTTGTATTTATTTATCTCGTATCTGCCTTGAAGTAATAGAAAGTTGTCCAATATCTGGTTTTTTGTAAAGACTTATCTTACGGTCAAGTGTATCTCGTAAACATCGGGATTTACACACAATCAACGAACAAACAGTTTCATGCGCATATATATCCAACGATCATTACTGGGTAGATATGACACTTCACACGAAAAGCAGAGACGGCCCCTGTCTCTACTGACCATCTCAATCTTTAAAATATAGTTATTTAAATATGTCAATAACAACTGCCTCTTAGTTTTGGTGACGCATGAGCACATTCCGAGGGCCGTAGTTATCAACAACGGAATTACTAATTTGGTTTTGTATTCTATTCCAGTTTCGAAAAAGCTCCAGAAGAAGAAGTGCATGTCCCTCTTACCATAGGCCCACTAACCTGGAATTTGTATGGTAATATCCTTCCTTATTACTTAGAGTAAGGTTAACCAACTCTTAGGCCCCTAGCGCCGAAGCATGCTGTATAGAGGGTTTTTTCCTGACCGGGTTTCATTCTAGCCAAGGTTTTTCATCCCGCTCTTGCGCTACACTTGCAATTCTCTTTCTTTCACTATTATTCGATTCTCCAAGGGATAAAGGAATAGGCTTAGAACCTATCCCGATTCCCTTACTGGCTGTAGTATACCAACATTTATTCCTTATATGAAACTGAACATAATGAAATCAAATTTGGCCGGTCATTGTGCCAATAATGGACACGAATATCCTGAATAGGAAATATGATAATATTAAAAGAAATGAATTAGGAGTTAGAAATTAATACATATGAAACATTAGAAATTTATAAACATAAAATTAAAGGTAAATTAATTTATGAACGAATTTAAGTAAAATCAAAACACCACAGTATTTACAAGGTCATAGATGTCATTGCACATATTATACATAGGCCCTTAGTGTAAATATGAATAAATAAATGGTTAAATTGTCCTATATACGATTTAAATTTTGTAAAATAAACTGTTTAATTATTGTATTTTCTGAGGGTGTTAATACTTATTTTATTGGCGAAAAACTTTGATTAATATATAAATAACTATTCTTGAATTCGAAATTATTTTATTTATTATATAATATATGTATATATATATATATATATATATATATATATATATATATATATATATATATATATATTTTAACATACTTGGTTGGATGTACTTGATTTTTAAAAATAAACTAGAATAATTATTCGGATCGTATTTTATTGTAGTTGTATATTTAATAAAGTTTTTTTAAAGTAAATTAGTAAATAACACAACCAAAAAGGAATATGAATAAAGTATAAAGGGATGTGAATACCTCCCTAAATATGCCAATTATTTAAACACATTTTTGTTTCATGATTGTAAAATTATTGCAATTATTTGAAAACACACTTCACGTGATACACAGCTTGAGGAAAACATTCGGCAAAGTCATCACAGTTGAGAAACCAAGGCATTTGCGACTCTATAAGTCTATTTGTTCGCTAGTTCTATCTAATCCAACACGAGTTCACGAAGATCCCATTAACTATGACACCAAAACTATAATTACATTTACCCTTAGTGAAGCTAGTTTACGTCACGTTACCTGCAAGTGTTAACTGTATTATAAAGTGGTAACGAACTGTTTACTCTACTTCTATTTACAGCTCAATCTTTATCAACGTGCTTTAACTTTATAGCAACATGTTAATAACATTAACATCAGAATATTTTTACTATACCACTATATAAATTTAAAAAAAGGGATTATTAACTGCTGTAAGTTCATTATAAAACGGAATAAGAGATGTTTTAAAACTTTCACTCCATCTTAAACAAAACCCCCCAAAGTCACATTTTTTGTATTCTAAATTTCCAACAATTATTGTTATAATTTATCTATAACCTACAACTAGCTAACTTCCCAATATAATTGTAACACCCCTGAATTCTTATTATTGAAATTTATTAGGCTATCTATTTTCGAAATATTTAACGAAAATATTCCTTCTATGTAGCATACAGGTTGTTGAACTTATGTAGTCCGGTAGTATTAATATATAATAATAACTTATACTATTTGTATATATAGTAACATTTTATATATTTGGCATTTTAAATACAAATTTAGCATGATGCATAAAAATTTGTTTGTTTTAGGTAACGTAAAGTTTGTCGAAATTTTAAAGAAAATTTTTGGACATCAATAATGTTGTTGTAAAGCGATTGGGAGGAATTTATACTAAAAATACTCGTAACCAAATAGAGACCGCTCTATTTTGCATTTGTAAGGGGGGGGGGGTTTGTAGAGCAAGCGTGACACACTAGAGTGTCAATCTGTTCTGATCTAGCTTTCACAGAAGACAGCCGTTGGTTGCGATCTTGGCCATAATTGGCTTATTTAGAACTTTATAACTAATAATAACCAAAATTTTTATAATAACAAGTAAAACGATGTTTTGTCAAAATATTTTGTAGCTTGTGTTTAAGTTTTCATAATTTAATATTCTTTAAAGTGCGAACCCGTTTAATGTTTTGATTTTGTAAATAGGCAAAAGTTCAAAATATTTATGAAATACATTCACTTAGATGAAAAATAAAGGCGTTTTATAAAAAGATTTTTGAGTTCCCCGCTAAAGTTTTGACCTATTTTATAACTTTTTATTTTACTTGTAATAGTTTTCACTTATTATTTTAATAACATTTTCATCTTCTTTATTTGAAACCTATTTTTAGTTTTGAATACCTATATATATATATATATATATATATATATATATATATATATATTTATTTATTTATATATTGTATACTGTATAGATGTTTATTCAGGAAGGTTTTTGAAAAATAAAAGAATTCGAAGTTTTTTAAGAAGACATATCTTATTCTATGACATTTTTGTAACAGAATAGCTTAGAATTTAAAGCCACTATTTGCATAGCCTGTTTCCATGGAAATCTAAAACAAACAATAATCACTCGGTAACAATTGATAGAATCAAAATTAAAACATACGTGTAAATAAAAAAGAAAAACATCGACGCTGTGAACAAGTGAATAGTTTCTTTTATTTACCGAAAATGTCGTCGATTGTATTTAGTCTCTTTAAGTTTTAAGCTATTCTTTAAATAAAGTTCACACACACACACACACACACACACACACATACAAAAATATGGCTTTACACCCCCCTTGTTTGAGCTTTTGCAAAAATCTACATTTTGGCGTTATTAAGTGCCCGCTAACCTGTTGAATGTAAAAACAGCAATAACACTAAAATAATAATTACATTATGTCCACAACATTTTCAATGTTAACAGATTAACCAAAGCTTTACATATTACCGTTATTAATGCATAATAGCAAAAGTCAAAGCAAATTTTACTAAAAGAATAAATTTTATTATAGATAAGGTTTCCTTTTGCACCTTTACAGATGTAATGTATCCAAACGTTAAATGTCCATGACCTTGAAAATACAAAAGCCATGTTACTTAACAAGGAACTATTCACAGTTCATAAATGAGTCTTTTTGTTGACCTTTGGTTATAAATATAATTATTACTCCAGTATGCGTTGGTAAGAGATATGTTTCTTTTATATCAAAGGAAGAACTAGAGTGTGAATCTATACTTGCTTACAACTAAACAAACTCTTTACTGTGTCATAGCTTTGAGGATTTGCCTCAACTCTGGAAATGAAAATAACTTTTTCTTCAGGGAACATTTATGTTAACTCTGTCATACATGTGTTAACACGTTAGGTGCGGCAATGTTTTATAGTTGCACAAAATTGCTGAAAAAATATTATTGATTACTTGCATTGATAAGACTATTTATGGACCCAAGATGTCATCTGAAATTTCTAGGCATTCGTTTTCGCCAGTTTTTGTGATACCATTTCTGGTACGTTCATGTACGTACACCGCCGTTGATCTCGGTTCTATTATCTCAGGCGGTGGTTGTGGACTATCTAACTGTTGGGTTTCCATCTCCCAAAAGTATCTAACTGTCTCTCCCAATAGTTGCTGGATACCGACAAATCTATTTTCCAGTCACAACAGTTAGTTGTAGTTATAGAAAAAGTATCCCCAAAACATTTAAGTACCTACAACCCTTCCTGCCACCATTTACAAAGTTTTTCAACGATAAAAATATTTAAACACAATGTTAATAATTAATTCATATCTAATTAGATCTAACACAGTGTTTATAATAATTTCTAAAAAATAGTAAAATAAATACTATATACAACCCCACCCCCGCCATTTTAATACTCAGTTTTAGTCAACCATGTCCTCGTGAAACAAGTCGAAACATCGAAGTACAAACAGTCCTGCTTCATCCGGACACACAACACAATGTAGGTGGTCAATTTTTTTTTGCCTTTTTTGCACAAACTCGGCATTTTTTTTTAACTCGGTGTCCATTTGCTTGTCTTTTGTTATTCTTTGAGAGCATGTTTAAGTTGTTTCGTGTAGGAGTTACCATATTAAGAGCCTGTTTGGGGGGTAGAAGTCCTTCAATGACTTTCATACGGAAATAATATAGGCTCAGTTTATTTTTGTGAGAAGCAATGGTCCCAAAACAATTCTAACTTCGGCCAAAGTCACGTCTTTCTCATGTCTGAATCGTGGTTTGGCAGTGTTTAGTGGACCACAAAAAAATTCCATGGCATGTTTGATTGTCTCAGCAACAATTGTTTCTAAGTAAATAACGTCTACCAATAAGTTAAACAAATCAGATGGAGTACTGTTATTGGGAATTGGCACTCTAACTCCAGAATCTCCTGTCCGTCTATCATGCCAGTGGCGCCAAATGTCGGCCGCCAAGTTGGAGACAACTCCACGAGCAGTCAGAGCTATCCTCGGAAACATTTTTGTTGTCAGAGTAAACATTCTCCAATATTTCCACCTCATTATACATATTCATTGTACGAAACATATTAAACATAACTATAACACACTTCAAGTAACACTAATACGATAACACAGTCCTTAATCGGACAGCAACGGTGGAAAAAAATAGGAAACTCACTGAAATGTTCCAAAAAACTGGCACAAGAACCGGTAGGTGAAACGATGTTTTCCCGTAAAGGCTAACATCACAGTGAACCTATTAACTGAGAGTACACGTGGGACGTACATAGACGCCTATCGGCACACGCGCTAGTGAAGCAGGGGCGTTCATGCACGTCCACCACTCTTAATGTTTGTAATGCACTAAGACTTTGTTTGTTTTATCTTAGTACTAATTCTGATATGTTTGTAATATTTTACTTTGGCGAAATAATAACTAATCGCATCATGAATCAGACGTCTCAATATTCCAATCAACGTTCTTGTTCAATATTTATTGTAAACTCTTTGATATGACAAGAGTCATTAGTATTCTTCATAGATATTTCTAAGCATCAAAACGTTTAACAACAAACATTTTGACAAACTGTGAGCTAGAACTTCACATTATGCATAGTTCATCCAACACATTCGGTTGAGAGATGCGCATGGGGGACAATTGTAACGGTATGTTGGCAACCTTGTCTCCATCGAATTGTTCGGCTTTGATTAAAGAAGCACTTGAGAGTATTTTCCCCATTTTTTTGGGACTTCCTTAGTCCGAGGTAGAATAAAAAATAAAAAAACTTTTTGCAAGGTACATAAAACTGTTCCGGATCGTTACGTAAATCACAATCCATCACCATCACAAAGACTGACGGAAGTGGTCAGATATTTAAATTTTTATAAATATAAGACTTCTATATAAAAACTTTTTATAAACATTATTTTAAATTTATTTCATTTTTTTAAAATAACTAATACTTAATTAATGTCCAGTTCACCTTAACTTTACATTAATTTTGAAATATAAATAATTTATAAAGAATTGAAAACTTAGGTCATGTAAAGCTTTTATCGCAATATTGGAAAATAAAATTCCGTCCACATGGCACAGTGAAACATGACAGGTTAGACAAAGGTGAAACGCCAATATTCCCATCTTTCTAAATAATTTATTATAGCACAATCTAAATGTTGCTGACAAGGTAAATCCGATTTCATGATGACACTACAACAATTAAATCACTTGCATGCGAACTCTTGTTGGGATAATAGTTGCATCACCTAATCGTGTCATATCCAGAGTGTCGCTCTATAAATTTGTCATGAAAGCGTCACGCATTAATCTACAAACTCACTCCTTAACTATCTCGGTGGGGAAATTCTCTACAAGTTAGTGTCACTTTTACAGGAGTTAGTGCATTGCACATTCTCCTGTATAACAGGAATAACAGGATGTAGCTGACATTCTGTCTTGCAAATGTAAATTGTGATTATGAATATTTGGATTCAGATTTGCTACCTTGGGAAACGCTTAATCGTTTGTGACAGGTGTTTAAATCTTTTGCAGAGAAAGAGTACTTTACATGTCGTATGTAAGCAATTCCTCTTGATTAATTGATAACGTTAAATTATACAAAATATTTTTATGTAAGAATCGTTGATTGAATGATTACTCAGAGAGAATAAACCTAAAGACGCAATTATAAGAAATAACCACTTCAAGTTTGAAATATTCCTGAGATATATTGTAAAACCTCGAATAAAGATAGGAACTTACAAAAGGTTTTTTGTTCTATAATAGTTCTAATTAATAACCCATGCAACCGAGGGTTCATGTACTCGGTTACTTAGAGAACCCTAGTTCTCCCACCTTAGGTGTATGTTAAAGTGTCTGTAGCTTTCGGATAACGTAAACGATGAGCTGTTTCTTTGGTATATTAAGTAAACTGATCAATAAAATGTTATTATTTAGGATTAATGAATAGAATTATTTCAAATAGAAGAATTGTTTTAATTTATGTATTTCTCAAAGCTTTTCGAAAATTAAATAAGTAATAACTTCTTTAGAAAACACTATGTTATAACATATGACATTTGATATAACATATGACAACTTATATCATTGTTTTTCCATAAGATGCTAATTTTGAAAAATACATAGCTTAAAACAGTTCTTGTATTGGGAAAAAGTTTTATTCATCAACTATATTACAACCAAACGAATTCCATATTTAATATATTGTATTGCCCTACTAGGCTATTGGTGTTGTAAATATGTGTTTTTTAGAGGTTAGTTCTATTAGTATTTCATCTTTAACAAAATATTTAAATTTATATCAAAAACGTAAAATTAAATTATTGAACACAAATTGTAATAGCCTACTTTTTTAGCAAACAGTATATTATTAATAATATTATTCGTGAAAAAAGTTATGTCAATGTTTTTCTTGGCAAAAGATGCTAATAATTGTTTTATTTGCATATGCTTTGAAAAATTTATAATTTAAGACGTTTCTCGTGTTTGAAATATTTTTGTTCAATAACTTTTTATAAGAAATATATATATATATATATATATATATATATATATATATAAATGTACATATTTATTTACTAAATATGAATAACATATGAAAGTGACAGACAATGTTTCATGAAACTTGTACTAACTTCGATTGTTTATCAGTAAATCGACTTCAACAGTTCTACGACAAACTTCCTGTCCAAAAATTAAATAGACCACGTTATGTATTTAAAATCTCTTGTTTTCTGAATTACAATTTAAAAACCCATGATCTGTTGCGTCAATCCTTCGATTCTCTGCTCTAACGGTTAAGCTATTAATTATGTCTATAATCATTGGCATAATTTCTACAATTAAAAGGTAGTATTTGCCCGAGAGAGATGGGGAGAGAGATTTTGTACCTTAATAAGAGCTGTTTTTGTTACATTTGTATTATCAGCTCCTAATTATATTTTTGGTTTTATTTGTATCATTTATGTTTTTAATTAGTAAATATTTGTTTCTCTTATATTGGAAGTTACTATTTCCTAATATTCTTATAATTTCTATAGTTAATTCTTAATGATATCATTCGTAATCCTATGTCACCTGTCCTTCCTTTCACACAAGTGTGAGTAACGGATGGATACTTCCTTGAACACCTATATTTAGCAGGTCAAATCAAACTACATATCTCATGCGATTCCATCTGCGCCTATGTTCTATGGGCGTAGACACTGGGCTGCTTCTATTATTCCTAATATATTGGTATATTAGGGCATGTATATCTCCAATAAAGAAATGCTAATGAACGTTCTTGATTGACCTAAACGTAAGAAAGCCTATTTATTTCACTTATATGATTTAACATCCGTAATAAACCATTGAATTATTTTTTTCGTGGATGTAAATTATTAATATGCAATCATCCTAACAAAACATAGAAGAAAAAGAGATCATAAATTTTAAATTCTATCATTAAACTTTATACTCACGTTTTCCCCTTCGAGCGTTCTAAGTTTACTCCTAATGAGTCTCGTTTACGTCGGAAAAAACGTAAATGTAAGAAACAAAAGAGGGGAAACGTGGCAGTTGTTAAATCGTTTTAACTGATCCAGAAACATAAATGTAGGAAACAAAAGAGGGGAAACGTGGCAATTGTTAAATCGTTTTAACTTATGCAGAAACGTAAATGTAGGAAACAAAAGAGGGGAAACGTGGCAGTTGTTAAATCGTTTTAACTGATCCAGAAACGTAAATGTAGGAAACAAAGAGGGGAAACGTGGCAGTTTTTTAAATCGTTTTAACTGATCCAGAAAAGTAAATATATAACTTCCTTTTTAATTTTATTTACTTTGTAACTCCGTTAAAATTAGTGAAAGTGAATCTAAAACTTTCAACGCAAATTTAAAAAGTTCTGTAACATAACTACCATTTTATGTAATATTAGAGACTCAATTTATTTTGTAACGGACTAGGTTACTTGGGAAATAAGAATTGGAAGTTTTAAAATACAAAATTAGACAATTTATTAATCAGTGACAAATTACAATAGAAGAAAAGACACCAATGTGTCGAGCGGATATCTTTTAATTACTGCTAATTATTACATGCATTTTAATTACTTATTAACCTTTAAAATTTATATATATCGACAAGATAGTAACTTAAGTTTTTCCAAATTAATTTTGAAATGAATATTCAAAGGACAATTTCTACCGTTCACATGTTAACCGTTTATCATTTAAAATTCAACTTAGTTAACATTAAAATACATTTTCTTTATTATTATCTAAAACGTACCTGGTTGTGCACATTACTTGTAAAACAGTATAACACAAATAATTAATTACTGCACATGGCTTTTGTACACCTTAACAGTGCACATCGCTCTTGCAATCAGCGCTCTTAAACAAAATTATATAAAATTTACATATTTGAAACACATAAATAATCACTTCTGACTTCTTCTTTGGCTGCGTTAAATAAATTTGGGACTGGCCATGACATCTTAAATTTTGAATACTGGAAGCTTATAAACTTCTAATTTATATTCCGAAAAGTGCCATGACGTCTGTTCCGTTCAGGAACATCTGGGTGACTGGGGCTTTTGCAAGGGCACGCCAACTGAATTTCCCACCCTTAGTTATTATTTGGAATTTTTTGATTGGTTCTTCGGATCAGGCGATATCAGACCATGTTTACGTCACATGACGTCATGTGCTTATTATCCTAAGTTACTAACTCGTACGATATTTTTCTATTTCGCCCGCTAGGAGCGCTTACCACATACTCTAGATTCACAATGTGTACCTAGAAAACAAAAATTTTCTTTTATATTGGGACGATATAATTATTAAATAAAAATTAAATATATAAATGAATTTATATGTGACACCTTATTTTTAAGAGTGTTACCATTTCTTATCATTTGTTTTAGGTTTTACTCAGATTATTTACTTTAATGTGTTTTGTTATGAATGACGTCAACTACTATTAAGTTTAATTTATATAATTAATATATATTATAATTATTTTAATGGTCCACCGAATATTACCAGCAACAATCTGTAGAGTTTTATATTCGTCACTTATTTTCCTAATTTCTTCCACTCCACTCTGACTAATATAAACTATTATATGGGTAAATCTATACGGAATATATAATCCCTATAAAATCGATGGCTACTTCTAGAAGGTGAAAAGTATATCTATGCCAGAAAATACAATAATCGTACACGAATTTAGGTACAACAATGTACCTAAGACTTCATTCAAATAGAAGTCAAGTATTTATTTTTGATGGAGACGTTTAGTCATATTACCACATTGACAAGCAAAACAACTCATGAGTATTAAGGGTTACATTCTCTGGGACCAAGAACGGAAATTAATAACTGGCGGATATAAGGTAGAAAGAGCATAGAGGAATAAAATTACTTCTTACGCAAGACAGGAAGATGAAAACATACCGGATAGTAAAATTTTTTAATCTCATAAAATAACAATGTATTTTATTTCGTATTAAAAAAACAATCATGATTCTAAAAGCTGGCAAAGTATGGTTTTTACTCAAATAGAATAAATTAACACATTACTTAAAGCGGTAATATACCTGCCAACCATTCTAGTCTTTAATAACGTTAACCCACAATATTTAGGAAAGTACAATTTTATTTTGGATGTGATAGAACTATTTTAGAAGTAACACGAATAAAGTCAAACCTCTAAATTACCAATAATCTAATTCTATCCCCTATCAATAATTATCCAATAAGCATTAAATCAGAATTTCAAGTATTAACTTTAATTTACGTCAATTGTTTTACTATAACTATTACAATATTCACAATAATATATTATCTCAAATAGTTACTTTACTAATACAAAATAAATGTATCTGATACACTTAACGTTAGCACATATAATTTATTTTTGTTATATTTATCAAGAAAATATACTGGCTTCATATCTGCATGACCTCCTTCAATATTGTATAAAATATAAAAACGAACATTTTAAAAAATGGTCGTGTTTGTATGAGTACGTGCGAATGCGTATAAGTTAATATATATATATATATATATATATATATATATATATATATATATATATATATATATATATATATATATATATATATATATTGAAGAAAATGTATATTTGTGGGGAGGGACTTTCTAAGTTTTATTTATTTAAATGTTATTTAGCCATACTTAGGGCGGTGTAACAACAATAATTACTTTTTTTATATTTAATTTATTGGTCTGAAAATAAAAAAAAATATTAGCTTCATTGATTCTCAAAAAAGCTTCAAACTCTTATATTTATGAGACTTGAGTCCATATTTTACCATTTACGAGATAACACACAAATAAAATGTTGTTAGATCTGATAACCCAATTTTTCCTTAAAGCACGTTGCTAAATTTGCGGAAAGTTCAAACCCGAATATCTTGTATAATATTATTCCACATAATGATAGGTATTTTTCAGTGATAAAATTGCAAATATTTATAAAATTGCTTAAGAATTATTGAATAATTAAATTGAACTGCTGTAAATACTTTTGATTGTTTATTTTTTAAGATATTAAAAGGAGCCACACAAATGAAACTTTCATTACAAAAACTTATTTTATATTGAGTAAAAGTATGAAATTTAGTGATATGATCACTGAAAATAATTAAGTGTGAATTAGGAATGGAAGTGGTTGTAATGAATTCAGTACGAAATAAGCTGTTACCATTTTGTGTAATAAAAGGGCTTAGTAAACGTGTTGGAGAAAAAAGAATGAATGTAATCGTCAGAAGTAGGTACTCACATCTGGCTCTTTGTAGCTCAAACACCCTTCAGTAAGAGTCGGAGTAGAATAGTGAGAGAAATTACATGTAATTTAAAATAATTGAATAAGTGGTAGAAATACCCGTATGCAACCCGAACGTATCTCGTATATAAATGTAAAATAAAGATAATTTAACAGCGTACTCGGGTTCAACCGATGTCAAAATAAGATCATTAGAATTACGTTAGGAGCAGAAAGATTATTTAACTAAACCTTCTACGCACCATTAGGTCTTAAAGTTTGTACGAATACTACTAAAGCTCTGGTCAAATTAAATTTGTGTAAAACTAGTTTGAATTGCTTTACGTACCAACGTTATATTTCATAAATAATTTATTCAGTAAATATACCCACTGGAATATTTACTTAAACATGATGTCCTGTTAAAGTTGTAACTAAAACTGTACCTTTTTATAGTCGCGAGCATTTGCAATACAGCGAATAACTTGAGTATACTAAAACCGACCTGTGTGAACTTCAAAATAAAATTCCTCCAATATAGTCAAAATATCGCTTATTATAACTTATTACAGAAATATTATGTTTAACGTATAACGTGGATTATTTCACAATTTTAAGCTACTCTTTCTCCTAATCCTAGAGAATGACGCATATAGTAACCTGTGCATAAAAACGGAGGATATTAAGTCGATACTAACAAATTAAGTTTTTCGAAAACTTATGAAGACGTTTTTTTAGCAAATTTTGACTTAGTTGATTAGACTCCTGAGGTTAGAAACTCCCTATATAACAAATTTTGGGAAAACTCTTAGAATAGATTCCGAGAAAAAATTGACACATATACATATTTACATATATACAATTGTTAGTCGTTTAAGAATATTAGATATACTATTATTAGTAAGAGCAATCGTCGTGTCTCCGCCTCTAACGTACGCAATCCTTATCACGATGCCCACACGTAATGCCTCTTCTGCGGTGCCTAACAATAACCAACAAAGCTTTGGACCACCAGCACTCTTGCTGCTAAACAACGTACTGTAATACAACCGCTCCACAGATGACCCTCAACCTGCAGCATGGACTCCGAGGGCCGTAGTGACTCTACAGTGCTGATGGGTAAGGACCTGCTCAAATTAAGATCCTCCCACGGTACTACATTTCTAGCACTATTGAACTCCAGAAGTAGCTGCAGCTTTCTAAGAGAAAACGAACAGTACCTCTTGGGATCCCCATACTCCAAAGCCCAAATTACGGTTTCCGGACGTTCAGCAGCTACCACGATACCACGTGGGTCAATGCAAGTTGACATCAAAACGCTAATGGATCGCACAAACGCCTTTAACGAATCTTTGTTTGTCGTTGGCCAAATAGTTGCAGATTTGCCCCAAGTATAAGCATCCAGAGAGTGGCACTCACAGTTCGAAAATCTCGTTTTTGCAGACACAACCCAGGAATGGACCTGACCAACGATCGTTAGGTCAAAATCTTCCGGTGTACATGTGTACACACAAATTTTGCTCAAGGGACCGATCAAAGTTTATTAATTAATCATTGGTAAAAAAAGCATTTAAATTAAAATGTAATTAAATTATTAAACTTTCTTCGACAATAAGTAACAACAATATAACATTTAACCAAACCCATAGAAACGTCTAATTATATTGTTGTATTCGATTTTCTATCTGTTGTGAATAGCCCTCTAGTTAGTTTTATTTAATCGGTGAGGGCCGTCTAAGTAAGAAGTGAGTATTCCTCCCTTAAGAAGCCGAAGCGGGGAGGGGAGGTGATTCCAACTGTAACCTAATTGAAATTGTTTGGTGGTCCTTCAGTGATTGATTCTACCATAGATTGCGTTTTTTCTCTGTTACAATCATTTTACCTGATGAATCCTACACCCTTCCTCGTCTTACTGCTGCACTCCTACTCAGTGCCATTCAGTTTACAGTTGGAGTCTCCCAAATAAGCATCAATATTTACATATGATGTAATAAACAAAATAAATTTAAAACATTGCCTAATGTATTTCAGTATGTAATTAAATTACAGACAATAAAATGTATATTCAAGGCAACCATACAATAACCATAATGGCAGAAACCAGCCAACTATAAGTTTTATATTTACTGAAGTTTTATACTAGGAAACCTAACTACGATCGGATCATACCCCGATTGAGTCCGACATATCAAACGTCGTGTTTCGCGTATGAAGTATATTATTATTTCGCAAAAAATTTTTAAAGCGACTTTTTTTAATTCTAGTGAATGGCACATATAGCAGCACCCTGTACATTAAAATGGAGTTTCTTTGTCGAAACTTAATTAAATTCTTTCCTCTGTGACTTATGGATTGTCATGGAAAATGCAGGGAACTGATGTATTTGCATAGTACATCCAAGTTGACTCTTGCTTGAGTCTATTGTAATTCTGGAAATATGAACTTCCCAGGTAATACTTCGTAATAATTCTCGAAAACTTGATATCAAATTTTCAGAAAAACTTCCCTTAGCCCATTATAGTACTGAAGTTAACCCCCTATATATCAATTTTAGTGAAAATTTTTAGAGTAGTCTCCGAGAAATGTTTTACAAATATATAGACCTATATATATATATATATAAGGTCTGAAAACTTTTCGAAAACTGATGATGACAATTTTTCACCACATACAAAATTTTGTGAAAATATTTAAAATGATTTCAGAGAAAAACATTATATATATATATATATATATATATATATATATATATTTTTTTTTTTTTTTTTTTTTTTTTTGAAGACTGATTATGACGAGCTTTTAGAGATTTTTGACTTAGCTCACTGGCTTTCTAAGGTTCAAAACCACCTACATACCAATTTTGGGGAAAATCTTTTCAATTAGTTTTCAAGAAAACATTTACACATGTACAATTATTGGTCGTTTAATAATATTAGACAATTAATTTGAATAGGTAGATTTAACTATTTTAAAAAAACATTTCCTATTTTAATAATTTGAATTTAATGTGCACGAATGAGCTGTGTGTTTTCACCACTAATAACTTTTACAAAACTCTAGTAACGTTTTGACAGAGTCGTGTATTTTCATGTTTGTTTTAAGGTAACGAAATAAACGTTTCGTTTATTATAGTTCTGGACGAACTATAAAAAGGCGAAGACTTTTAATCGACTAAGAATTAGTCAAAACATA
This sequence comes from Prosapia bicincta, assembly GCA_036971475.1. NCBI lineage: Eukaryota > Metazoa > Arthropoda > Insecta > Hemiptera > Cercopidae > Prosapia > Prosapia bicincta. The sequence continues at coordinate 89,889,685 of JBAIZL010000005.1, forward strand.
TTTTAGTTCTTCTTATACCACATAAACAATTTAATAATTTTTGCAAATCAAAAAAACTTGTTTCAACAGTTTACTTATATGTAAACGTGAATTATTTGTTTAGTTTTAAGAATGTTTCATGTAAAACATTCTAACAACAATTCTTTACTACATCTCAACAAATGAATCTGTTTATTTTAAATTAGTTTTAACTTTTTTAAATATTTGTTGGTTACACATGAATAACGGAAATATTGAAAATTGAAAATAATTCAGTTTCAAAGTACTAATAAAGTACTTGCCTTCATGTACAGTATGAACTAGTTCCATATGTATATTTTGTAATCTGACCGGCAACATTATTTAACTCGAATTTGTGTTGAAGAAATTGATAACGAACGTTGTCAGAATTACAAATGTTTTATCATAGTAATTGTAACAGTATTACAACGTGAAACACGGTAACGCTTTCTTGCTACCTTGGTCGAAATCGCATAAAAAATGGGTCTCAGGACGGTTTATAATAATTAACCCACGTCACAATGCTTTTCAAACAAGTTCACCGCCTCTAATCGTACAACCTGCTTACCTGTGCTTTCAAACTGTGCTTGTATATTATTGGTATACTTTTTTCCTACAATATTATTATTTTGTATTTTCGTTTATTTTAATTTATAATAAATACCATCAAGTTTTGATATAGAAATACTTACTTGCTTCATTTTTTAACATTTAAACAACGATATCTATAAACCTGGGGCAGTTTTATTAATATAGATGAAATAAAATAGGTTCCTGAAAAGTTCTGACTGATGGAGGTCCTCTGAAACGCGTCAACAAGTAGTGTAGAAATGCTGGGAATGTAGAGCATTAGTAAGGTAATTATGATACTCTAAATTAGAATATAAATTCTACCAGAAAAGTAGAAAATTATCAAAAGAATATAGCTGAAGTAAAATACAGCATATATTGGTATACATTATTCTTTTTAACATGCGATCATTAAAACGTAAAACACGATCACCATTAATGATTCTTAAACTTAAGGGACTAGATGGTTTTAAGAGGGGAGTGGATAATTTCTCTGAAACTAACTTCAGACGATACGTGTGCATCCTCGATTACTTATAACAGCGAGCGGGTAGACTGAAATAACACGAGCGAACTGAACTACGCCATTGTTTTAGTAAAATCTTAAGTATTAGTAGAGCATTATTTTTGCATTGTGTTCTCTACACTTAAGAATAACATCTATGGAGGTGGGAGTCCTAGTCCTATACATATTTGTATATATATATATATATATATATATATATATATATATATATATATATATATATATATATATCACATTGAATTAATGCTACAAATCATTAAGGAGGCGATAGTCATTTTGAAACATCCTGTACTAGACATTTTACTAATAGACTCTATTTAGTCGTACCATTTTCTTCTGCTCTTCCTTTTTCGTACAAATAGGACGGAACCACAACTCAACTAAACTCTAACGGTATATTAATTCACTTAAGTGTAAAATATTTCTAAGGCAAGCATTATTTGAATTAGTTGTAAATCTTACACAAACCTATTCTATTTCCTTCTATAAATATTTCACTTTAGACTATACAAATACGGTAGTCGTTAGTAATAAATGTCTCCATGGTTTGAATTTACTATTGTTTATGAGAACGTCTGGCCTGAATACTAATCTTGCAATTATGGCCAGTCTTAAATATGTACTCAACGTTTATTAAAATATTATATATATAACTAAACGTTACTTTAAAAAACATGTTTGATTCTATCTTGCAATTCTTTAAACTCTAAGCTATTTCTTTTTGTCTATAGAGAATACTTTATTTATTTAAGGTCAAATTGAATAAAATTATATTATTACATATGACTAAAACCTAATTTACTTTTTAAAAAAATTAGCTTTTCCAATATCTTTAGTCTGAAAACACACCTATATACGTCTTTTAAATTGGAAAATATCTTCGCATACCGCAGGATATTACGGGGGCTACATTCAATATTCATTCCTTCGTACGTAATCACGAAGGCGCACATTCTAATAAACTCGTTTGTTTTCACCTTTCTCGCTAAATCTCTCTTGAATATGACACATAATGGGGTATTGTATATTAAACTATAAATCCCAACTATGATACGTTCCTACAAAGTATAATAAACGTTCTTTTTATAAACTGCAAAATATAGCAATATTTTTTTCTTAAAAATACTTCGATTTCATACATGTTTCTACAGCCCAGCTGTCCTCATTAGTGGTTACCGTCATGAGCGTTAACACGTCACTGAATAGTTCAAAACATGTAGACATTAAAGTCATTTTTTGAGACTATATTGTGAACGTTGTGTAGCATGTTCTTTGCTTGTGTAATTCTTGAAAGTTTCGCTCAAATCTGAGATATTTTGTTTGTATATATATATGTGTGTAAGGGTCGGATACGATGCCCCAGTACTGAAAACACAGGTATAACAATGATATTGAGTTAATACATCGCTTACCTTAAGCACAACAGCTCTCAAACGAGTGTCTGCTACTTATCATGTATTTTTTTTTTTTAAATCGCTAACATTATGACCACTAAAATGTTTCTGAAGTATTCTATGCATAAATAGCATTCAAATAGTTTTTATACTTAGAAATAAAAAAACTTATAGATAGTAAAATTTCTTACTTATATGATTTTTGGCTATTTTTACGTAATCCATTTATGTTTAATTTTTAGTTCCATGATAAGGACGTTTTTTTTATTTACGTATTTGTTTTTTATTCATAACTAAGATAAACCCTTATAACCTATGACTGTTGTTTTCACTTAGACTGAAAATAGAATAAAATATGTTTACTACTAGTTTTAAGACTGTACAACGTATTTTAATAATTATCAAAGTGTTCTCATAGAGTATTTTTGTTATTTAAATTGAAGTATTTTCATGTGGTTTCAATTTTATTGACAAAAACTATCTAAGAAAAGAAAGAATTAAAAGGGGAAAAGAAGTAGTATGTTACTAAAACCATTATATGAATGTTTTTATTCTACGAATGTATGGGTTTACCTCCTCTTAAATTTAATAACTCAACCGATTGATAGCTCATAGACTTACCCGATTTAAAATTTATGAGTGGAATATGCTAAATGAAATTTGCACCTTACTCCCGGTTGACACTTTAACTGTGCCTGGAAAGATATTGATTAGGTTATTTACTAATTTATTTAAAATTATTGTAAAAGATAATAAAAATAATTTATTTTCTTAAAAATCTGTACATAACTAATTCTAATACAGTATTTACAATGTATTTTCGTTTACGTTTGGTAAATTGGTTTTTATTTTTGGAATAGTACTAGGCTAATACGTGGAGCCTATTACTAAAAAAACTTGTTTGGCAATATTTGCCTTCTAAATTTTAGTTCAAATTTGGAAATTTCAGTGCATTTGGAACAGTGTGATTATAATTTACTTTTATTGCCGGTAAATGTACCATTAGCTGGCTACAAATGGCCTTTTCACCTTATTCTTAAATACAATTGGGCCCCGTTATGTGAATAGCATATATATTTTTTAAAAAAACTACAAAAACTAACAACCAATGACATAGTTTTTAAAAGCTAAAAATACATATAGAATATTTATCACGCATTAAGTTTATTGCTGCTTACGAAGCGATAGGATGTAATAAATAGTGATTAATAACGAACAAATAAATATAAACATTAAGGCTTATTGTTATTAAGCATTAAAATAAATTACGAAATAATACGATTAGATATATATGATTTCATTGCTAAATATATTAATTTGATAGTAGCATAAGTACTAAACAGAGGATTCTGACAATATTTGACTCTTTAACTTTAGTTTTCCGTGAGATTTGGTGGCTGTGGTGTGTGACGTAAGCATAAGACCCAGTCCTAATCTCTGGCTGCATTAATAATTTTAATTTAAGGTCTAATTAAAAGTTAAAATTAAGTTAAAGTGTCAAATTTAAATGAAAAATTGTTTTAAGCATTAGTCTCTATATGTCTTCAACAATCAAAACCTATTAACCTTATCGTATTACTTCTATTTTTAATTGGATCAATATTTGTCAATATTATGACGTTTTATAATACTTAAATTTAGTTTTAACCTTTTTAAATAATTTCATTTATACACTTTTTAAATTTATTATTATTAATTCCCTCTCTATCGTGGGATTTGTCAGAAGACTAATATCAACATCTGAAGAATTCGCCGTAAACCTAGCCCACAGCCGAGTTCTATAAGGGTTTACATGTCACTATGAGATGCACTTCAATATCGCTTGTTTACTTATAGGTTAGTTCGATCATACATATTACAAATACATCCATATGATAGTATTTGATATAGCCCTGTCTGTATTTAAATATATCATGATAAGTATATTATTCCTGTTATCACGGGTAAAACTGTATGGACACGCGCGTGATTGCAGAAATCTCGGCAAGAATTTTTATGAATGATTCTGACAATAAAAATGTTGCTTTAATCCTGTCCGAATATTTTAGCTCTTCTAATACTTTATTCTAACAGTTATGTGTGAGATAGGTCTGTGTAGTTGTGCACAGGCCTGAAGAAAATGTTATATAAGTCTTGGAATGGGATATTCTGGTGTATTGTGGTAAATTACTTTTTTTTATCTGTAGTATCTCAATACACAATACCATCGTAAATTATATATTTCGATATTATGAACGGGAATGATTTCTTTTTTTATAATTATGGGCTTTTTACAAGAACACAATGGGCCGTGTTATATTATAAATAATTGTAATATAAATTTTGCATGTTAAAATATTTGATGTAACATCTTTATACAAAATTATTGTATTTTATTTATTTACAACTTTCTAATAACTCTATTCGTTTATTATTAAAGTTTGTTACAGTGGTCTAGTTTCAGTTTAAGTAACAATAGTTTATAATATATATAAATTTAATGTATACAAATAAGTAAAAATGAAATTCGAAAAAGGTATTTAGATGGTATATACAGAAACGTTTTTAGCAAAGTTTCTAAAGCTTCTAAAATCATATAACTATTTGGAAAACGTTCATTTTATTACTCGACGTTATTAAGTGATATTAGTACGATGATAATAGAATAACTCATATGTCTATGAATTTGTATTTTTAAAAAAATTTGATAACATTTAACGATTTTATAGAAGCCTCAAGTATAAACGAAAAACTCAAGTAAGTAATCAATCCTAAGACTTACAAATAATATTAGTAATAAACTAATCATTTTACTTATAATTAAAATTTAAAATGTTTTAAAGAAAGTTTAAGGTATCTGTTTGAAATTAATTAAATATTTAACGAGTGCATGGCGTCTTTCCTGTCTGGAATGCCAAGGCCAGTGGCACTCTTCAAAGTGCTTACGCTTTGCTTTTAAAATTCTGGAAAAACAAAAATTAGTAGAATATACGAAGGAAATTATTTTGATTTAAAACAGTGATCAACAAAATAAATCATAGTTTTATAAAATAAACAATTCCCCTTAATCCCAAATAAGTATTTAAAATATTTAAAGTTTATTAAATTTAAGAGGTGTTATTTGTTTCACAAGAAACATAATTTTTTCTTTAATAAAGTCACGTAAACAAATATTAAATTAAAACGCATAAAAGTATTTAATATATACAAATAAAATATACAAACGTAAACAACGTTTTTAATACGGATTAAAGGGTATAAAATAATATTTCTTGACCCTTCTACAATTTTGAGGGAGAATTGTTAGTGGCTATTAATATATTTGTAATATTTGGAGAGAAAAATTAGGGGCTCAGTCAGTAAATGACACAATTGGACAGTCCGGATGAATTCCAATCTGATTTCAGTGAATTGGAAATGCGATTCACTGTAATTTATTACATTTACTCCGCCCCATTTTTTTCTCCACGTATTACAAATATATCCATAGCCTATTAAATATCTACCTCAAGTTTGTAGAAGAACTGTGAAAATTTATTTTCTGAATATTTCTTTTTATAAATAAATGGGTTATACCAACAAATATTGATTTCAAAATATATTTGCTCAAATATTAGGTAACAAAACTTAATTAAGAAATCATAACAAGCCTATTCTGTTTATGGGTTTCTATGATGTCACAAAACTGTCTAAAAAGGTTTAATATTAAAATTATTTGAATGAATCTGTACTTTTTTCCATTTTACAAGTATATTCCACTACTTGTATATTTATTTTACCTTGACCTACGGGAATATTTCATGAGATCAAAGCAATTAGTCAATATATTTTGAACGATCAATTGCAATATTTATTTGAATATGATTGCATTGTTTCATCTACGCCAATGATATCACAACATTGGGATTGCTTGCGTGAAGCGATTGGGTAGTTATACACCTTTTTTATTTGTATTTAACCAACGCTAATTAGCCTATCATAGGCTATATGATCTACTTGATTTCTGCGTAGACTAGATCAGGCACTTACAAAAGGTACTAGAACTTACTTCTAGTGAATCTCAAATAAAATCTATTCTGGTGAAATTTAACTAAGTTACAGGGTAATAAATTTTGGTACCTCATAGAATTGTAAAGATATTTATTTTACAAGGCAATTTTTATTGCAATATATATATATATATAGAAATAGATAATTAAGACATGTTGTTACGTATTTAAAATTAATATAGACTCATTTCTTTTATTTTAAACCCGCCGCCAAAGTCAGACAAAGCTCACCTGTGATAAGGTTTGTTCTGCCGTTTGAATGGCAGAGCAAGTTAGACCTTTCCGGAGTGTAGACCGATACCCCTACGTTCTAGTATATTATTATACTTTTCAATCTCCGGACCTTAGGTGCTAGTATACGTGAATGCTACTATTTTATTAATTTTTAAACCGAATGTGACCAGTGCGGGGAATACGAACAAGTTTTCTGGCCAGAAATCGCTTATTTAATACGCGAGTGTGATAAGTGTATATTCCATGGTGCACGTAAGTACAAACTATTAATTTATATATATATAATAATTATTGGTCCTCCGAAAGTATTGTTATCAAACAAATTTGGTCCCAAGGGCCGGATCTTAAGCCTTAAGACCTATATACAAAAAAAAAGAATACAATTCATTATATGTGTTCATTCTACAATTTCTACAAGTTGTTTCAATCTTTGTCTGTGCATGCAAACACTGGAAAACTAGTTCATGCCGCAGTATATGAAACAGCTGATACCTCTCTCATCTTTGTTTGGCTTTGGCGTGCATTAATATGTTGGTTTAAATTAATTGTAAAAGTTTATGAAAAGTGATTTCAGTTGCTTATAGAAGGTTATCTTATTGAGCCTACGTTGATTTGTTGTTTACTTAGGCTTATTATTTCTCCGTTAAACATATACGCTCATAGGCCTAATCTCTTTAAAACATTTTGTAATTTAAAAACTAAAGCAGTTATCTCATCTTCTACTATAAAACCATCATTTAATCATGGCAAAATCTTTGGCAGTTATTAAATCAAAGAAAGACAATATATTTAGTCAAATTCAAGAGATTTTTGATCTAACAAAAAAAAAAAACATCTGTTAAGTAAATCCTGTAAAAATAGTTGTTGCTCGCTAAATCTATAATTAGGCTTCGTGAAGAATTTTCTGATATTTTAGACATTTATCATGAACTAGAAATAAGGGCTAACCCGAATTTTCAACTCTACTACGCTCCTCTTAACAGCATCAACGAGTTAGTCGATTATGTTAATTCTACCGTATATTCGATAGAAAATAAGATATCATCAACAAGGCCTAAATGTGAAATAGTTACTCCTCAGCTACATATACGACTGCCTAAGCTTGAACTCAAGCATTTCGATGGTGAATTTCTCGAATGGATGTCATTCATTAATATATTTAACGCTAGCATTCATGAACATGCATCGTTACCAGCAGTTTCTAAACTTCAATATTTATTGAACGTTATCTCCGGAGAACCGCTAAATTTAATTAAATCTCTCCCTATTTCTGACGCTAACTATAAAGTTAAGAACTTTTAACTTATTAAAAGAAAGATATCACTCGAAAAATGGATAGTGAACTTAGGAACCGTTTTGAAAACTTCCGTTCATCAAGTGTTACTCAAGAGAGAGTTAACTCCACTAAAATACCTGATGCAGCGGAAATTATTAAGTTTTTAAGTAAAGAATGTAATGAAGTTGAAGATGCCAATCTTCATTCTCCTTTCACCTCAAAACCCTCCTCGTCTGGATAACGCACCCCCTCTGATTCCCAAAACAAATACTTTAAACAAAAGGTATCACTGATGTCCTACAATTATGGAGAAGGCTCCTCAATTAAAGTTAAACCTCATCCATGCTTTATATGCAATAAAATTGACCATAAGGTATATTCGTGTCCGGACTTCAAGAGTCAGGACGCCAAATCCCATCTCAAAATTGTGAAGGGGCGTTGTACCTCATGCTTAGGTACTCACCATCTTAACGACTGTAGGTCAAAGTTTAGTTGCTACAAATGCCACAAAAATCATCATACATTATTAAATTTTGAAAATTACTCTACGCTGCAACGGACCACACCTCAAACTTCAAGTCAAGACTCTCCGACACTTCAACAGGAAATAACCACTTCTCCAATCACTATGACCTGTCAGAAAAGCAGAATACGTCCCACAACTCTAATACTGTTCTCTTAGGCACTCTACTTGTTAAGCTTACCTCGTCTAACGGTATTACTCATGTATTTCGTGCTCTTGTTGACTCTGGCAGTCAGTCTTGTTTTCTCACCGAGCGTGCTGCTCAATTATTGTGTGCTCCTCGTACTAAGACCACTCATAATGTGGTTGTATTGTCTCAGGTACCCTTACGCTTAAAAGGTCTCACCTCAGTTGCTGTTGAAACTCTTGGGGGCAAGGCTATTTCAATTAATGAAAGATTTTTAATATTGGAAAAAATATGTGTTAACCTACCAAGCACACAAGTAGGCTCTGAAGTTCTTTCCAAGGTTCGTCCTTATGTTTTGGCAGACCCTATGTTTCACTTGCCAGGAGGCATAGACGTTCTTCTTGGTGGTGCTTTATTTCCACTCATACTTACTCAAGAAGCTTATAACCTCGGATCTGGTTTACCCATGCTAATAGGCACACACATTGGCGTTTTAGTAATGGGTAACGCACCATGTCTATCTGGCAGTGAACTTCATAGTAACTCCAGCTCTCAATTATCAACTACACTTCTAGTTGTCAACGACATTGACCTTCACTACTCACTACAAAGGTTTTGGCAACAGGAAGAACTTCCTGCTGTGTCTAAGCTTTCTCAAGAAGATACATTATGTGAAGATCACTTTCTCGCCACTCATACTCGGGACCAATCTTACCGATATTGCGTCCGACTACCATTCAAGACTGAACATCCTCCTCTGGTCCAATCTCGGTTAAATGCAGAAAAAAGACTGCACTCTCTAGAGACGAAATTTAGTGCTCAACCTGAATTTCGATCCCTATATACTGATTTTATGGCTGACTACTTAGCCTCTGGTCACATGATATACGCTCATAATACTGATCTAACTGTACCTCATTACTTCCTTCCTCACTATAGTGTTTTAAAGGAGTGTAGCAGCACAACTCGTTTACGTACTGTATTTGATGCTAGTTCTGAAACCTCTAATGGTATTTCTCTTCATAATATTTTATTAACAGGCAAAAAAGATGCAAACAAATATTTGTGATTTATTACTAAATTTTCGGATTCGTAACGTCGTTTTTTCTTGTGACATTCGTCAAATGTATAGACAGGTAAAAATGCAGCCTGATGACCAGTGCTATCAGATGATCTTATGGCGTGAAAGTCCAGATCAGCCCTCTTTAATCTACAAGCTCACGACAGTGACTTACGGAGTGAATTGTTCACCGTATCTTGTATTAGAACCTTACATCAGCTCGCTGCAGACGAAGGTGACTCCTATCCTGAAGATGCAAATATTCTACGCACGCAGACGTTCGTAGATGACATCATCTCTGGAGCTGACTCTGAAGAAAAGGGTTTGAGCCTCCGTAGGCAACTCATCTCGCTCCTGGCTCGCGGAGGCTTTGAACTACCCAAATGGACATCTAACTCCAGTCAACAGCTGCAAGATCTTCCTGATGCTCATTTAGAGATCCCTGTATTCCATCAAGGCAGTAAACAACCACATGTCACTATATTAGGTCTTCACTGGTCACCCTCTACCGATACGTTTACCTATAATTTGAATTTTCCTCACAATTCCAGGACTAAACGTCAAATTCTCGGTATCATTGCCAAGATTTACGACCCTTGTGGCTTTCTCTCACCCATAGTTATGTGAGCCAAACGTTGTATGCAACTACTCTGGATCAAAGGATTAAACTGGGATGAACCACTTTCATCTGAACAATTGAAATTATGGCAAACCTTTACAGACTCGGCTAATACTCTACGAGAAATTGTAATTCCTCGTGCATTACGAATAACACACTTGAGAAACGTTGAGTTACACGGTTTCTCAGATGCTTCTGAGAATGGTTATGCCGCCGTCGTTTACTTGAGATGCCAACTTAGTGACGACTCTGTGTTAATTCGGCAAGTACTATCGAAGACTCGGGTAGCCCCTCTGAAAAGGCTCACGGTACCTCGATTAGAGCTAAGTGCAGCTCATTTACTCGCCCAACTAGTGGGATATGTTATCTCTCTTTTTGAAAATGGTGGAATTTTCTTCTGTATTTCTATGGTGTGATTCTACAGTAACACTGACATGGTTACAAGCACCTCTTCATCGATTGAAGACGTTTGTCGCCAACCGGGTAGCCCAGATACAAGAATTAGTGCCTTCTAATTACTGGAGACACGTAGCGAGTGAAGATAATCCTGCTGATTGCGCGTCACGTGGGTTACTTCCTAAAGATTTACCACAGCACTCATTATGGTGGTACGACCCCTTTTGGCTACAAAAATCTAATGATAACTGGCCTGTTTCTCATTTTATGCCTGCAAAACTTACTGACACAGGAGAAGAGAAAACCATTTCACCTATATCTCTCATATCAACTGCTCTTCATGAATGGGAGCTCCTCACTCAGTCTTCTCACTTTAGCCGACTCCAACGTGTGATTGCTTATCTTTTGCGATTTACTCATAACGCTGGTCATTCAAGAAAGCTCGATGGTCCTCTCAACACTCTGGAAATGAGAGCGTCAAGACTGGCAATTTTGAAGATGGTTCAAGAGTCAGCGTTCAGAGACTACATCGTTGCCATGAAGAAGGATCCAACTACACCTGCCTCGTCACAACTCCGCCGACTCTCTCCTTTTCTCGACACGGATGATATCCTACGAGTGGGAGGACGTCTCAACGCTTTAAAACTTCCTACGGCAGTGCAACAACCTGTGATTTTGCCCAAACGACATCATGTCGTCAACATTGTTATTGATTTTTATCATCGAAAATACTTACACTCGGACACTCAATTGACTCAATCACTTCTTGCACAGGATGTGTGGATACTCTCGGCCCGAGTGTAATACGCTCTCGCATTTTCCAATGTGTTGTATGTTTTCGACACAAGCCTCACAATAAATCTCCGCTCATGGGTGATTTACCAAAAGCAAGATTATCTCCTTCTCGTCCGTTTCTCAACGCCAGAATTGACTACGGAGGTCCTTTTAACATCAACATGCACAATTTGCGCTCGATTCGCTTGACCAAAGCATATATTTGTATCTTTGTTTGCCTTGTGACAAAGGCTGTACACATTGAAGTAGTATCGGACCTGTCGACAGATGGGTTTATTACCGCTCTCACCCGATTTGTGTCTAGACGCGGTCTTTGCACAAATATTTATTCTGACTGTGGAACGAATTTCGTTGGAGCGAATAATGCTTTACAAAATCTCATCATCTCTTCAGGCCGAACCCCCTTGATGAATTCTCATTACAACACAATATCAACTTTCATTTCAACCCGCTTGCAGCTCCTCATCAAGGTGGTCTTTGGGAAGCAGCAATCAAGAGTGCAAAACATCACCTCCGACGTGTCATCGGTGAACATATTTTAACTCTATGTGAATTTTCCACTCTCACCATTCAAGAAGAGGCTATTTTGAATTCGAGACCTCTCACACCTCTGTCAAGCGACGCCTCAGACCTCAATGCACTCACCCCGGGTCACTTCTTAATAGGATCTTCATTGGTTTCAGTTCCAGACGAGGATCTTTTCAACGTTCCTGCCAACCGACTCAAGCACTGGCAGCTAATCAAGGCCTTTCACCATCGTATTTGGAAGAGATGGCATCTAGAATATACCCATACTCTTCAGCAACGGGGGAAGTGGAACGCGCCAACTGTCAACCTGCGCGTCGGCGACCTCGTGTTAGTGCATCAACCTGCACCACCACTCGCATGGCCTCTGGCTAGGATAAGTAGTGTTTCTCCAGGAATGGATGGTGTAGTAAGAGTGGTTCATTTGAAGATAAAGCAGGGAACCTTGAGAAGACCCGATCACAAGGTTTTCCCTCTACCTCTACGCTCATAATGAACTTGCGCCATAGTGCGCTCAATTTTTGTAAAAGAGATATTTTTATTTTCCTTTATGAAATTTTTATTTTTATAAACTCTCAAGATATTATATTTCTGTTAGTTCTCTTTGAATCCTAGAAGGATTCAAGGCCCCCAGTATGTTATGTATTTAAAATTAATATAGACTCATTTCTTTTATTTTAAACCCGCCGCCAAAGTCAGACAAAGCTCACCTGTGATAAGGTTTGTTCTGCCGTTTGAAAGGCTGAGCAAGTTAGACCTTTCCGGAGTGCAGACCGATACCCCTACGGTCTAGTATATTATTATACTTTTCAATCTCCGTACCTTAGGTACTAGTATACGTGAATGCTACTATTTTATTAATTTTTAAACCGAATGTGACCAGTGCGGGGAATACGAACAAGTTTTCTGGCCAGAAATCGCTTATTTAATACGCGAGTGTGATAAGTGTGTATTCCATGGTGCACGTAAGTACAAACTATTAATTTATATAATTATAATAATTATTGGTCCTCCGAAAGTATTGTTATCAAACACATGTAATATATTCCCATGTAACAATAATGATCACAGATACATTTTTTCGTTTTTAAATTACGTAGGCTATATGACGTAAATTACATGTTGAAGGATATCTCATAAATGCAACGCCACCCACATAGCTACAGGAGTCGTTTAGTTACAAGCATTTGGAAAACAGTACACTACAGTTTTAACCCTTTATAACCATATTATACGACAGTAATACATTGTAATTAAAGCATACTTTAGGTCTAATGGTTTACAAAATGAAAGTACAACATATATATATATATATATATATATATATATATATATATATATATATATATAATATATATATATATATATATATAGCCTATACGCGGTTTTTTTAAAATTTTGAAATGAGAACTAAATGGAATTTCCTAATGTAAATTCTATATTTAAAGACAAAAGAACTGGAAATGCCTTTTTGTAATATAAATTCAAAGAAGATCTGTTAATAAACCGTGTTTTAACAAACGCCTAACAAACACAAAGAAAATATGTCTTTAATTTTAAACCTTAAGAATAGAAAATGTGTCTGAAATTAATTTTTAAAATTAAAAGAATCATTTTGTAGCAGTTACCCAAGACAAATCAGGGCTTGTTTCAACATTGTAATAAAGAATATTTTTAATTATCAAACCCTTACTAAAGTCGGTAATTTCTCTTGCGAGGAAAGTGTAATGCGGGTAGCCTGCCGCAAGTAATTTCTCCTCTTCCAGCTAAATCCATTTCGGTCTGGAAATAATAAACTACAATATGAGGAGGGGGACAGAAAGAATGCCTTGATAAATTAGGGTGTTGTAAAAGTCTGTCAAAATATTAGTTCCAATATTTAAAACATGATCATTAATAAAGTCATTTCATCCATAAGTTGTTACACATCTTACAAAAATATTATCCATTTGAAACCCCTTCTGGTTCTGATTATATTTTACGTTAATTTTTATACAACTATTAAGAATGTTCAAGTTATTTGTCTCTATGGTTGAATTTGATTAAAACTCTATATTTTATTTTACTAACCGTATATCTATCAGGCTCTTTAAAGGCCCTACTATCTAGCATAGTGTTTTTCAGTCTTTAATAGCTACTGCGAATGTTCAAAAACGTATTCAGCTTGTATGTAAACCTGACTTAAATAAGAAAATCGTATCCAAGCGAGGAAAATTAAAGCCTGCCATTTCCTACAGTATATCCTCTGTTCCATTCACTACATAGTGCAGTATCGTAACTTTGATTTGTAAGTAACTATGTCATATGGATCACAATTGAGTTGAATGCCAGATGGTGCACGGAAACTAACGCCAACGAGTCGCTCGTCAGATATATGTGGGTTAGTTGGGTTAGTTAATTATAACATTTTTATTCTGATGTATAACAGCAGTAATGGTTCATACATTTATGAACAATGGACAGATTTAAATAAAATCGTTACATAAGGTAACACACATCAGTTTTAAATAAATATTTCATCACAAAACATTTCTTGATCATTAAAAATCCCCCAATTCAATATATTTGTAACATTGTAGCTTATAAAAACTTCTTTATACATGGAACTACTAAAAGTTGTGATTTGACGTGTTTCAATAAAAACATAAAATGTAAATGTAACTCGCATTTCATGATGAGTAAGGTTTTATATTTTCTAATATTTAAACTACATAAGTCAATTTTAGTTCGATGCTATTACAATATAAAGGCCTCTTAGAGTAATTACACACAATTTACATCCAACCTAATTAATTCAGGTGCATTAAAAGCCTCTCGTTGCTACTTCATGACTGTGGTATAGCAGCTCCTTTTTTAAACGATTATCTGGCTTTCATCCTTAATAATCTACCGTTAGCATGGATCCACTGACAAACAATTGTATTTTTACAGGTGATAAGTTTGCTGCTGCTCAATATTATACTGCAGCAGTTCCGCCCTTACTTCATAACTGTGGTATAGCAGCTCCTTTTTTAACCAATTATCTGGCTTTCATCCTTAATAATCTACCGTTAGCATGGATACACTGACAAACAATTGTATTGTTACAGGTGATAAGTTTGTGGCTGCTCAATATAATACTGCAGCAGTTCCGCCCTTACTTCATGACTGTGGTATAGCAGCTCCTTTTTTAACCGATTATCTTTCTTTCATCCTTAATAATCTACCGTTAACATGGATCCACTGACAAACAATTGTATTGTTACAGGTGATAAGTTTGCTGCTGCTCAATATTATACTGCAGCAGTTCCACCCTTACTTCATGACTGTGGTACTGCAGCTCCTCTCCGAGGGGGCGGCGAGGGGTGGAGAAGGGGCGGAGAGGGGCGTAGAGGGACGGGGAGGGGCGTAGAGGGGCGGAGAGGGGGTGGAGCTTACCTCACTCCTATATATAGCGACCGCGGACAACGACTGGTATCATTCTAGTTTGTAACTTCTTGTGTGTTAGATTGCATTTTGTAACAATACCCTCTGATGATGATGACATGGTCATCGAAATTTACATAAGGGTTTAATCTTAAGTAACTTGTTTTATTTGTAATTTTTTATTATTTTTCTGGTATTGGGGTTCTTTTCAATATTTTTATTGTAATTCAGGAGCATTAAAAAGTTTCTCGCTTCTAGGCCTACTTAAGGCTCTTTCTTTTTTATTGCATTTAATAATAACACAAAATATTTCTTTGGCAATATTTAAAGAATTAAACCTTTTTTAAAAAAGCTATATATGTTTTAGTAAATAGTGCGATTGTACTACAGTATTCTAGGAAGGCCCAAATAGTTTTGCCTGTACTTTTATTCTCCAGCTTGACTCAACCTTAAGAATAAGCGCCTAACCCAAGGCAGTTTAAGTAGTTAGAATAGTCTAAGTAGTTATTGCTTTTTAGAATATTAATTAGGAAAAAAATGAGTGTACAAGTCGCGAATTATTATAAAATAGTAAAGTTATTAGTAAGGGAACCTATGAAGCATTATTTTTTTAATTTACAAAAATTGCCACAAACTAAAAGTAATAATAATAACTCTTGTATGAAACCATAACACGTTCGCTACCGAGCGGCACATATATGTGTCGTTTGGTTTCT
The DNA here is from genome assembly GCA_036971475.1 of Prosapia bicincta. Lineage (NCBI taxonomy): Eukaryota > Metazoa > Arthropoda > Insecta > Hemiptera > Cercopidae > Prosapia > Prosapia bicincta. The sequence goes on from JBAIZL010000005.1 coordinate 89,905,879, forward strand.
CTCTACAAAATGGCGGTAAGAATTCGATCTTTCCACACAGACCGCATTATGTGGGTCCGACCTTCGTTACAAACCAGAAGTGTAATGTTGTTGTAATAAGTTATTATACTACATAAAAACCCTAGAACTATTTTTGTTGAATATATGTTTGTGTTTGTTGTTTTTAGTGTTTTGGGGGATGACGCAAATATGAGCCGGTCGGTCTATAGCACGAAAATCCTATCGTAGATCGAGCGTCCTCAGCAAGAGCCACTACAAAAGCTAGTATCAACAAACGCCCAATTAACTCGTCTGGAATAGTCATGCAGGACAGATGTAACATAGGCTACATGAGATATCTAAAAAATACAGACAATATAAATATATTGTAACAGAGATAAAATATGTTTGCATTTGAGTACCATTAACCCCACAGCTACAATGAACCTGAGCGACAAGCGGAAGGTTAACGTCGAATTGGCAAAAAGTTTCACCATCGCAGGAAGATGTGGTTGTCCCATTCGCCGATACTGCGGTAGCTCCAACTCCCTCTGTCTGATTTACTTTCACCTCTGTCTGATTTCACCTTCGTAGAATCATATTCTGTTTTAAAACAAACAATAGCCGTCAGTCATTTAAACTACCCCGAGCGGCGCATATGTAGGACGTTGGTCCAGGAATAGAGACCGTACAATGCATATCTGCGTCGGCTGGTATTTACTAATAGTTATTTTGTTAACATTACGGCAGCAAACGTGATAAATTACTACTCAATGTACAATTGTGTATAAAAAAACATACATCAACAAGATTTCAAACAAATAGCTTAATAAAGCTGTATCATAATGACATATTTACTCATGAAAAGCTTTGAGTGTGTCCAAAGAAAATTATATATTATAATGTAGCATTGCTGTACAAGGATTAAATAGGTAGTATGTGTCAACTTTGTTTCTCGACGAATACCACGTCTAAAATTCCGTATCTAATTATTCATTTTAATTTACAATTTTTTAAATTTTTTTTTCTTGATTGGGTGTCTTTTGCAAACTTTATTTATTTATCTTAAAGCTTAAGTCAATCATTGTTATAATCATTGCAACAATGTTTTTAAACTGGATACTGTTTTGACCTCATTGTTCATATTTTCACGCGGCCATAACCACATTTCCTTAGTATTCACTTATGTTTCATTTTTTATAACATACGGTGGTTAATAAAACATACACACTTAGGTTCTAGATAGTATAAAAAAATATATTAACAGAACAATCGAAAAATAACTTTTTTCGTTTCGCTTTTCCCATAGTTTGAATTAGAAGAAAAGAAAGCTGAATATACTAGTGTATTCAATCATCTAATAACCATTAAAAACCAACTAATAAACAACTCATTTTCTAAAATTGAAAATATTTCTGATTCAACATTTTCTTGTTACACACACACACACACACACACACACACACACACACACACACACACACACACACACACACACACACACACACACACACACACACACACACACACACACACAACACACACACACACACACACACTATATATATATATATATATATATATATATATATATATATATACATGTGTGTGTGTGTGTGTGTGTGTGTGTGTGTGTGTGTGTGTGTGTGTGTGTGTGTGTGTGTGTGTGTGTGTGTGTGTGTGTGTGTGCTCGCGTGTGTGTGCGTGTATGTGTGACTGCGAATGTCTGTGTGTATGTGTGTGTGCGTGTGCGTGTGCGTGTGTGTGTGTGTGTGTGTGTGTGTGTGTGTGTGTGTGTGTGTGTAGGTGGTGTGTGTGTGTGTATTACGTTTGCGCTTCAGTTAACTTAAATACATCCTACTTCTTGTAACATGAAATAAACGCATTTTTATATATTTGCATTTTTCAATTCATACGCAAATAGAACAATTAAAACATTGGCAGAAGATATGCAACAGTCACTAATATTAGCTGCATAATGGGATACAACCAAGTGCCTAAACAGTTATTTGTTCTTCTGAAACCAAGGATATGATGTTAAAACTGACTTTTACGTCTGATGTAATTTATTTACAGATTTTATGTACTCAAGTCCTATTTTTAGGTTTTGTTTCAAGCACAAGTAGATTATTCAAAAAAGAGAAAAACTTTGTTCTTTTTTTACCATTTTAAGAAGAAACAACCAACTCTTAAATTTCTTGAACTATAAATTCTATATTGTATTAAGTAAATTGTTTAACCGATTCTAAAACACACAAAAACGAGGCCTGAGACATTATAAGAATCGCATAAATATAAGGTACTTGTGCATGTGACCTAATTAAACCAAAAACATGTCAAAGTTTAAAAATAGAATTCCTAAATCGCAAATGGCTCACTCAACATGCATTTATTTTTTATTTCCAATAAAGTCTAATCATATATTATAATGTAATGTAGCCCAATGTATGTCCAAAATATTTTTACTAAAACAAAAAATATCTAGTTTGTAAAAATACAAATAGAAAAATGTATAATATAAATATACAATCGCGTTGATTTACAAAGTAAAATAAACTTCCTAAGAAAGCGACAAAAAACATTTATCAAAATTAATTTTTAAAAGGAAGTTTCGTATTCGTGTATAAATAAGATAGCAACATAACGAAACAGTGACATTTTGAGTTCGGCAGCAAGACGATCGATTTTTATATAGACTAATCATATATTATATTGTAATGTATTACAATGTTCTTCCAAAGTATTGTTACGATCACAAAATATATCTAGTTTGTAAAATATAAATAGAAAAATATATAATCTACAAATATACAATCGCGTTGATTTACAACCCGTGATGCTGATTTGCTTTTCATATCTAGTTTCTTTGACGTCATTGCAGTAAGATAATTTCGATCAATTCACTCTTTAGCTTTATCCACACGCGCAATCAATATAAAGAGATATACACTTATTTAACTTCGTCAAGTCGGCTTCCTTATTGGTTTACCCTAGAACTCCTCTCGACCCTCGCTAATTAATGTATTCAATTACTTAACGTATTCAAAAGTAAGGTCAAGTTGGAGCAAAAATATATGATAATATGAAAACATGAAATAACATGATATAAAATCGATTAAAATAAAATTTGTTCATTAAACTAAATATTAGGTTTTAACAAATATTCTACAAGATTTTTTAAATACATGGTTACACTCCATACTTGTTTAAAAAGATGTCTTTTTTATTTAATGATTTCCTGTCGTAATTGAACAATTTAATTATTTTTGTACTGTTATAATTAATAATTTTCTTTTAATTTCCCTTCAAAACGGAGTAACACAGTTATATCAGTTTTTTTCTTCAATTGAAAACGTTTATTTAAAAGTGTTGTTGAAAACTCTTTTTAATTTAAATGAAATATGATGTTTTGATGTAAAATAAAAATGATGTTTCTAGTTAAAATAATCGTCACTTATTTCTGCTTAAATTTTTTCCTTTATATTTTAATAACCTAAATTTGTTATTGGGTCTTGGGAATCAAAACGAATAGTTTTGTAAAAGCGCATTGAAAATAGATGTTCTTGTTAAGATTATTACAAAATGATTATATTACTACTACTACTACTACTAATAATAATAATAAATATATTTGCATTATTTTTTGTAAAAGCTAGACGTTTTTACAAGCTACGAGTAAAATCGCCACGAAAGCGCCCAAGGGAGTCAACAAACAGCCAGGAGGCGATGGATACTAACATCCAGGAATCGGCAAAAACCGAGAAATGGAATATAGTGGCCAGTAAGAAGAAGGGTAAGGCAAAGAAAGTACCAGAGACGCGTGTTGACGCCTATCATACGGCAGCAAGACAGCCGATTGTCCAATAAGGCGAAGAAAGAGGGAAGACCAAGAAGGAACGCCTTAGTTATTAAGGCTTCCGCTGGAAAGAGCTATGCGGAAATCCTAGGTGCGATAAGGAAAGATGTGCGGCCAGAAGACAGTGGTGCGGTGATTCGCGGCATCAGGAAAACGAGGGAGGGAGGAGTTTTGCTGGAACTCAATAGTTGCAGAGACCAGACAGCGCTCCAAACCGCCATCGAAACGGCGATCGGAGAGAGCGGAGAGGTCCGTAGCCTGATCCCGAAGATGAGGCTGGAGATTCTGGACCTTGATTCTTACACTTCTGAAGAGGAGGTTAAAGAGGCCCTTGACCGGGAAGAGGTTGAGGGGGAGATAAAGGTTTCAATTCTTGGCCCTAACCGTAGAGAACAATGTCTGGCAATTTTAGAGCTAGAAGAGGCACAGGGCATCAAAATCCTAAAGAAAGGCAAAGTTAATGTAGGATGGGTGTCTGCTAGAATCAGACGAAGAGTCGAGGTTCGTCGCTGCTACAGATGTCTCTAATATGGTCACGTAAGAAGCGACTGCAAGGGTCCTGATAGAAGCGACACGTGCTGGAAGTGTGGACACAGAGACCACAAGGCGGCACAATGTAAGACAGAAGCACGTTGTATCCTTTGCACTGAAAAAGGCTGCAAGGATATCCCGCTAAACCATGTATCAGGATCGGGATCCTGTAAAGTTTTTCGAGAGGCTCTCGCTTTGAAAAAAGGCAAGGGCAAACCTGCAGAAGGTGCTGCAAGGTAACCTCAACAGATGTCGGGCTGCTGATGGATTGATCGATCAGTTGGTACTGGAAACAGGAATCGACGTAGCGATCATCAGCGAGCCGTACCGTCATAAAGGGAAATCAGCATGGCAAAAGGATGAATCTGGAATGGCAGTAATCTGGATTACGGACCTGCGGAAGTTTCCGATAAGTAAGACTGGCTCTGGAAGTGGCTATGTTTGGATTACAAGTGGAGACTTGACATTCGTCAGCTGCTACTTCTCTCCAAACGATAGTATCAACATTTACCAGGAAAAATTGAATAATATGGAGGATTCAGTGAGAGAGGTGGGTGGAAAAACATAATGGCCGGAGATTTCAACGCCAGAGCGGTAGAATGGGGAATGCCACTCACAAATAGAAGAGGAAATCTTCTGTTGGAAATGGCAGCCAGACTGGGACTTCATATCCAAAACACTGGTAGTACCCCGACATATCATCGGCCCGGTTACGGATACTCCATTCCAGATGTGACGCTGGTATCGGAAAACCTGGGGCGGAGATGTAGGAACTGGCGAGTGCTCCCAGACTACTCGGGGAGTGATCATGATTATATATCTTTTGATATTGAAGAGGACTATATAACATCTCGTTCCGGGATCCGATGCCAGCCAAGGTGGAGTGTAGGAAAGATGGATGGATCAATGTTGATGGAAGCACTTTGTTTCATGTGGCAATGTAATCCGGCCTCCTATCCAGATTCATCCAATGTAGGGGATATAGAAAGTGCCGTTAAACAGGTGATCTACGTCATACGACAAGCCTGCCAAATGTCAATGCCTCGTAAGAGCATCCGCAAAGCAAGACAGCAAGCCTATTGGTGGACCGACGATATAGCCGATCTCAGAAGAAAATGTCTTCAACTTAGATGGAAGGCACAGAGATCTCGTGGCGGGGTCAAGGCAGCGGCTCTAGCCTTAGAGCACAAGGAGGCAAAAAAGGCTCTTGTTTTGGCAATCCGGCAGAGCAAAGATTGTTGCTGGAGATCCCTTTGCGAAGAGATTAATGAAGACCCCTGGGGTATGGGCTATAAAATAGTTACACGAAAGCTGAGCGGCGGATCCTCTGACCAGGCATTGAGCGCCAGCGCAACGAGACGAATTGTGGAAGCACTATTTCCCGATCACCAGCGTCTGATCTCTCCTGAAGAACCACGTGGGAGCGGTGATATTCCTTTGTTCACTGAATCAGAACTGATCACGGCCGTGATGTCATTAAAAATGGGAAGCCCCAGGACCAGACGGAATCCCACCAGAGGTATTGAAGGTGGGGGTTCGAGCACAACCAAGCCCTCTACTGGACATGTACAATGCCTGTCTGATGTCAGGCGTATTCGCACCACAGTGGAAGGTAGCGCGGCGTGTTCTCATAAATAAAGGGAAGGGCTCCTCTGACGATCCATCATCTTACAGACCGTTGTGCATGCTGGACACATTAGGAAAGGTAATGGAAAAATTAATAAGACCGAGGCTACAAAAGGCAATACAGGCGGCAGGAGGCCTTACCAAGAACCAGCATGGATTTAGGGAAGGGTATTCCACAGTAACGGCGATCCAACAGGTGATAGAGGCCAGGAAATTGGGAGATCTTGTGTGTCATGGTGCCAGACCGATTGTTATGCTGGTAACGTTAGATGTGAAGAACGCATTTAACTCTGTGCGATGGTCGGCCATAATGGAGGCGCTGGAACGGAAATTCTTTGTTCCAAGGTATCTGTTGGCCGTGATCAGAGACTACCTGAGGGATCGGCGGCTGATCTGGACTGCTGACGGAAGACAGTGGACAAAGTAAATCACAGCTGGTACAGCCCAAGGATCGGTACTGGGACCAGACCTGTGGAATGTGGCATATGATGGTCTTCTGAGATTAGAAATGCCAGAAGATGCATATCTAGTGGGCTACGCCGATGATGTTGCTGCTGTCATTACAGCTTGCAGCACTGAGTTGGCGCAGGTACGGCTGAATCAGGTCATGCGTAGGATTAACCTATGGATGACAGAACACGGTCTACAGCTGGCCGTTTCCAAGACTGAGATAGTTTTATTATCTGGAAGGAGGATGCCGATGGTGGTACCAATGGTTGTGAGACAGGAGACGCTCTTCACTAAGAGAGCGGTGAAGTACTTAGGAGTCAAGCTGGACAACAAGCTGACGTACGGGGAACATCTTTGCATGACCTGTGATAAGGCTGCGGCTGTGACCTCGTCACTCGCAAGATTGATGGCTAACCTCGGTGGCCCAAGGGCAAGCAGGAGACGACTCCTATGGTCTACGGTGCAATCCATCATGCTCTACGGTGCTGAAATCTGGCCCGACACTTTGAAGGTACAGAAGTACCGTACCAGACTCGATACGATTCAACGAATGGGAGCGCTAAGAATAGCGAGCGCCTACCGTACTGTTTCGTCGGCCGCTGTGCTGGTTGTGGCAGGTGTTGTGCCAATCGACCTATTGGCTCAAGAGAGGAAATTTGTATATAATAACAGTAAAGAGATAGGCAAAATAGAGGCGGTCAAGCGAGCCAGAGCACAAACCATGAACCAGTGGCAGCAACGATGGAATCATGAATGGTCAGGTAGGTGGACGTTCCTTCTGATAAGAAGCTTAAAGGAATGGACAGAACGCAGGCACGGGGAAGTGAACTTCTATATCACACAGTTCCTGACAGGCCACGGGTACTTTAGGGCATACCTGTTTAAGATGGGAAAAGTTCTGTCGCAGAACTGCCGGATATGTAGCGACCAACTAGATGACTCGAGGCACACCTTCTTTGAGTGCGCCAGATTCGTAGACCAGAGGAGTCGATTGATGACACATGCCACGGGTCTCTCCCCAGAGAGCTTTGTGCGGACGATGCTTGCATCGGAAGCCAACTGGAATATGGCATCGAAATACATCGAATCTATTCTACGATGTAAAAAAGAAGAAGGATGGCTAGATCCGTAATATAATGGAGGAAGTATAAGAGGCACCACCCTGAAGTAATGCTTCGACGGTTCCGGGGTGGAAATCTGCCTGGAGGGTGACGAGTTTAGTGGGTAAACTTTCAGATGTAGAGCCTAGTGCAGTATCGAGAGGAGTCCCACACTCTGTGCATAAAGCATTCTCGTCGTTAAAAAAAAATAAATATATTTGCATTATTTTTTGTAAAAGCTAGACGTTTTTACAAGCTACGAGTAAAATCCCTCTAACCATTTCTAATAGCCATTCAATTCCAAATTTTAAGAGACATTGTTCTGCACAGATGTTGGAACGCGCCTCTTATTGTCTTAATTTATCTCCACGATGTATTTTACAATTAGAGCTTTGTTTTCAAATGTCATTACTCTTGCCAATCAATCCCTCATTTCTTGAGTGTATTGTATTGGGAACAGAGCATGGCTTTTTATATAATAACCGATTCATTAAATCAAATAATTTTGACATTCTAAAAAACTAAAGTAAAAAGGAGGAATATTTAGAAACGCTGATCATTTAATTTAGGTGGCAACACATTTTATTATGAATACAACATAATTATTTAAAGTATTAAAAATGTGTGTGCAACCCTTATTACCAGGAATAGTCTATACTTAGACGAAGTAGATAGAGATAGCCGTTTCCAGTCAAACAAAAAAACTTAAAATATATATCTTTTAACATTTAATCATGACTTAACTTATTTTCGTCAAAAAATTGAAAATACGAGTTATTTAAATTCACCTTAAACTATGATATTATCTTATAAATGTAATTATAATTGCGTTTAATGTATAAAAACAAAAATTATAGATAAGAAAAAATTCATCAATTAAATGTGTAGGCCTAGTGTAATACATTTGTTATTAAAACGTTTTTGTTCTATTTCCGTATTTCACTTTGGACCCTTTACGGAAAGATTACTTTTAATGTGCTAAAGGCTAGGATGTGAGAGATGATTTATTCTGGAAGGTAGATTGCTCCGAGAGCAAACACGCTTATGCAGACACTGAAAACTAAAGGCGTAACATGAAAGGAGGGAATGACTTGAAACTTTATGATGTTACTCCTTAAATGATCGGTGAATACAATAACAAATATAGGGTCTATAGTTATAAAATTATAAATCGATTATATACTTTATATTTATAAAACATTTTTACAATAGCAATGATTATTTTAGTAAGTCAATAATGAATTGCAGTCTTTTATAAAAAATAGAAGGGATATGTTTTTGCTAGCTTGGTTGACAGTTTCGATGTAGAAGCATTCCATGTGAAAAAACATCCTTCTGTCTCATTTGCTCTAAACAGATGAACAACATTTGTAGTAAGCAAATAACATTTTGTAGCGTTCACATACACTCCGGCATAATCAAACATCAAAAAAATGATGCAAAAGAAAAATCATAGTGGACGAATAAGGACATAGTAACATAAAACAATACTTAGGCCTTCTGAAAGCAAAACTATTTATGAAAAGTACAACTGTGATTTATAAGAAAACAACAAAAACTTGCCGCAATGGAAGATAAAGCTGCATTTAAGCTGAAGAAATATTTACTTTTGTTTTAAGATATTTTGGTAGACGACCATGATTAATAACCATGAATAATACCTGTTATTCTCCGTCATTAATTTTATTGCTGTCGTGTAAGGTTGTAATGCGCAAACAGCTGATATAGCTTTATTTATTCGTTAAACACGGGTAGCCTTCTAATGACCAAAGTTCAACTAACCAAAATGTACACAACACTACCAACATTACTACCCCAGAGCAATTAAACTGGCGAATAATCTATGGTTATTCAGTTATAGGCTATATATTCACCTAGAGAGAGGTTATGCTATACATCCATATAATACGTTGAATACACAAATATTTGAGAAAATTATAAAATTATTGAAAATTTTAAATAAATAATTGTAACAAATTTTACAGTTAAATGTTTACAGAAAAATATATATGTAAGGGTTAAGGTGAGTGTGTGAGTGTCTGTGAGTGAGAGTGTAAATATGTGTGTGTGTGTGTGTGTGTGTTTGTGAAAATATTTTGCCATTAAACCTTTATTATACAAAATAAAAATATACCTTTTGAAGTTATTTTTTATTAAAATTCCAATGTTACACTTCCGCAAATTTATACAAATCGAACAAAATTTTGAAATAAGAAATCAACTAAAATACAGTTTGACAATATACGAGTCAACTACATGCTGCAGTTTTTACTTGTATGTTGAGCAACATACCGCTTAGTCTAGTTTCAATCCAAATCAACGGTACTGTAGGAATAATGAAATTTTAATATACGTCTATATTTATGTAAAAAGGATCAAAAGCAGTAATATAAAACAAGTAAACCTATGAATCTTCTTCAGTATTGTAGAAGGTTTGAATTTGAACACAAATCACACAAATAAGAAAAATGTCGCTGTGACGAGGCAAGACTTTCAAATTTATCCGGACGACCTTTCTACAACTAATTTATTGTACATCTCCAATCGTTACTAAACTCATGGCCAACATGGAGATATTCGGCAGTTAATTAATAATTGGCTTTAAATTTAATAATTACATAACAAACTAATTCTGAATTTGTGTCATAAAACATTTTGTAGATTTGACTCGTTTGAACTAGCGTATTTTCCCTCTAAACAACTTTATAAGAATGACAAAGTTGTAAATAACAAATCTCACGTTAAGACTAACATCGGGCGCTAAAGTACATGGTAAATACAGGCATATTATGGTTATATTAACCACACCAGGCTAAGGTCGTTTTAAAAAAATGTTAGCACTTATTTCAGCAGAGGGCCTTTAAATTGCTAAAGGCAAGACTGTCACCAATACGTTAGCTTTCCTGTAAGTATTACCTCATTATTCAGAGTAAAAGAAAGTTTTAAATATGTGTGTGTGTGTGTGTTAAGTCGAGAAACATTACAAATATATTATTAAGCATTAACCTTATTCCAGTGTGTTATGGACAGACATGCAATATCTCGAGGCGATGGAAGCGTAGTCTATAGACGAAGAAAATCGTTAAATGCAAGTATGTCAAGAGCGCATTCAGGCAAGCATCTCTAAGAACATCTCTACGCTATCACTTGCATATTTCTTCATTAAACAAAATTTTTTCCAACCATATTTAAACTTTTATATTTTTGAAACATCCCATATTAGTTATAATTATTTATAAGTTTTATAACACTAGTTTTAGTACCTGCTACGAGATAATAATTTCCATATTTTCTTTAGCAATATAATCTTTCCAGATAACCTTTTTGTCAAGTTAATTTGATTCACTTAAAGAAAAACAACATTCATTTTAGTAATGTCGAATTTTATATTAGAAATGCAACTAATTTATTTTACACTATATGTGAGTGTATGTGTGATGTCTGTGTCGTATGTGTTTGTGTGTGTGTGCGCGCGCGTGTGTGTGTCTGTGTTTGTGGGTGTGTGTGTGTATGAGAATATATTGCTTTTAAACTTTTCACACAAAAAAATTAAAAATATACCTTTTGAAATTATTTTTTATCGAAATTCCAATGTTATAACCACACAGAATTACACAAATCTAACGAAATTGTTATCAACAAAAATACAGTTTGATTATTAACGTGTCAAAAACCTTTTGATAAATAAAAAAGTAAAATAAATTTCGATTCGGATAATAGTTAAATTTAAAACCTAATGATCTTATAAAAAGCCCTTTAAAATATAAATGGTGGAAAATGATCACAGAATATACTGTAGATCAGGGGTTCTCAACCTTTTAGGCTCTGAGCCCCCCTTCACACTTTGGTGTGAGGTCACGCCTCCCTTTACGGATTAAGTTAATTTAGACTTATATATGATAAATTTACTTATATTATGTTTGAGTAAAATGACTTTGAACTTAGGCTAGACATACTCTAGTAAGGGTAAGGAATATAAAATCATATTTGCTCAAATATAAATTTTATTTACACAAATCATCGAAAAAATCACACCAAAATATCAATAATGTAACCAGAAAAATGTGCACTACTTTTGTAGTGCTAGTGTGAGGGCTGGCACTGTTTCTCGTTAACAATTTTTTGTATGTTTGGATGAAATTTTTACAAAGAACACCGCAGGTCACTTTCCACATCTAGTCTGGCTTGATATTTAGATTTTATATTAGCCAGGGCTGGAAATCCTGTCTCGCATAGATAAGTTGATGAAAATTTTACAAGCAACTTGACTGCCTCCATTGCTACCTCTGGGTAAACAGGAAGATGTGGTAGCAAGAAATCTTCGAGATCCATGTATGGGAAATCCAATTTAGCTTTAGAATCACATTGCAAATCAATTGTTCGTTCTTGAATGTAATCAGGAAGTATATCAATGTTGATTTGAAAGGGGTCTCTTGATAACTTGAATTCCCTGTTTTCTGAGCTTATATCTGGGAAATAGGCTCCGATTTTGTTCTTCAGAGACAACAAATGCTCAGATATTAGGTCCTTCATTTCATTTACTAGGTCTTTTGGAAGACTTTGGGTACCATCAAGGAGGTTGTTTAAATTTGGAAAGAAAGAAAAGTTCGGCTGCGAAATGTGCAGGCGGCGTTGCCAAAGACCCATCTTCTCAGCAAAACTTTTAATTGAATCATATTTCTTCAAAGTACTTTTCTGACCTTGTAGCTTTAGGTTCAGAAGATTTATTGTTTCGAAAAAGTCTGACAAATATGCCAGGTAAAAGATAAATTTGTAATCTGTAAATTTCTTGTACAGTTCTTCACTTGAACTCATGAAAAAGATTTCAAGTTGAACAATCTTGCAAGCATATTACCTTTGGACAACCAACGAACTTCGGTGTGAAAGATACGTGTTTCTTGATCACTGTTCAGTTCTTGACATAACACTCTGGTGTTCAAAGCACTGGATTTGACGTGATTCACTACTTTAACTGCTAAGTTCAAAGCAGCATTAAGTGATTCAGGGAGAGTCTGGCAAGCCAAAGGTTGTCTGTGGATGATACAATGGGATCAAATTATTTTAGGGTTTTTTTCTTAGCCAATTCAATAAATCCTGATCTGCAACCTGTCAAAGCTTGAGCTCCATCAGTACATATTCCAATAACTCTCTCCCAGGGAAGTTCATTAGCTTCTAAAAATGTTTGAAGCGCAGAAAGTATATAGACTGCTATAGTTGTTGTTTAAAGATTTTTTGAAAATAGTATTTCTTCAAGGAATTTCTTTTTATCTATATATCTACAGTAAAACAACAACTGCACTTGTTTTGAAATGTCTGTTGTTTCATCGCACTGCAACACAAAGAATGGGGAATACAGTCAAAGTTGTATTGAAATCTATTTTACAACAATTCACTGACAGTTTTATTTTTATGTAAAATACGGATGTATAATTCAATTCCAATTCGGATCAATTGTATCCCGATGTTTCTATTTACTTAGCTTCACCCAACCACACGCTTGTGTAAACCCACGGCAGGCTGCACAAAATGTTTGATGGGAATTATTTTGTATTTCTGTATTTTGTATATAAATTTTAAAATAATGTATTCAAGATTTCCATTCTATGACAATTTATTCATAGGAACACACACACACACAGAGATGTGGACAAAGAGGAAGGAAAGCAATTGAGAAAAGTGAAAAGGAGGGAAAGTGGAGAGAAAAGAAGGAGTGAGAGAAAGAATCTAATTATATTTGTTTTGTATTTTGTATTTTATTAACGTTTTCCAGCGTTAAATCTATTCTCAAAAATATGTTTTGCAAAAATAATAAAAAATAATAAAACTAAAACCAAATAACAAAAATTGAATTATGAAGAATTAAAAACATGTAGCTTAAGGAATTCCAGTAATTTCTAATGCTTTTCGTGTTCAAGGAGTGTTTCTGGAATATATCTGGAAGATGTAATGTCATCCACAAGAGAATCTTCATGCAGGTTTAATGATCACTGGAACAAGCCCTTAGACCAGTTATAATAATGACTTTTCCCTCTTGCTACAACAACCACCGAGGTATAATTTTAATTATAGTATAAACTAGATAAAATACTTAAAATATAGGCTTGGAATAATACCTGAGTAGTTATATTTTTCATAGGGCATCAAAAGGTAATTATATAGGTTCACAAACGTAGCTAAAGGTACGACTTTATACATGATGGTTGGTTCTTAAAACACTAAATTATTGAAATTCTACTATACTAATCATATATAATATACTCATTTCTGTTTGAAATATTTGTAAATATCTAAGTAAATATTTCTCCTTTTCCTAAAACTACGACTTTTTTGTTTATTTTAAAAACTTAAATAGAACTCTAAAGAAATACTGCTTAGATAGTAAGTTTTGAAAATGGAGTTATTCCTAAGCACTGAAAAATATTGTAACGTTAGGAAAAACAGAAGAATATACTAAAATATAGGTTATACTAAATGGTTGTTTAGAATAGGTATGTACTTTTCATAATAACAAAATACGTTTGTAATAGCTTTTATGGATCCTATCGATTTGCGAATCTTGAACATGATGTTTAAACCTGATGAATTAATGATTTCACCAACCAAAATCTTGGTAAATGTATAAAAAAGGTACTGAGGCGTAGTTAATGGGACCTAAGCTGCTAGGAAGTGAGGGGTGACTCGCAAAAAGATGAAAAGCATACGCAAGTTGTATAGCACAACTTATCGATCAGCAGGTAAAAGCTTTGGAACATCACAGGAGGCATAACAAATTTTGAAAGTTTCTATAATGCATCTGCTACTCTGATGAGTAGTTTTAAATAATAATTTTTTAAATAAATTTACACGCAATAATTGGATTAGAGGTCGAATATTCAATAGAGGTAGAATAAATAATGCAATAAAGTGTAGATGAAAAATCTAAATACCACTCTGGATACCTTTGGATGTTTGCTGTGATCAAAATATATTTAGAAAATCGTTAGAGATTTGTATTTTGAACAGTCTTCCAGCTGATGATTAAAACCATTTGATATATTCACCCTTAGGTTTTAAATCTTCAGCTGATATAAAATTTGTATTTACCCTTTGGAAGATTGAACTTTTGGTTATTGTAAAGTATTCATGTTTCCTAATCATAAACTAATAGTCTAAAAGCCCAACATTCGATCCCACGTAAAGGCGTTTCAGCATCTTAATTACACACAAATCTTGTAAAATTAATACTCTGCTTTGAGTTAAACTTATTTTCATTTATAGTTTAGCTGGCAATGATAGTACGTCAGCATACTAGCCTTTCTACTTACATTGTCTGCATGTCCAACGACTTAATCTTTAAATATATATCACTTGATTTATATCGTCAAAGAGTGATAAAACACAACTTTAAAAACAAAAGTATATTTTTAATTACAGAAAATATCAATTTTTATCAAGAACATTGTTTTCAAAGTCAATCAATTATATTTGTAAGCGTTTTCAGCCCCTTTAATATTTAAAACCAAGTAAAACTAAACCTGAGTTTTCTTTAATACACAACGTGTTCCAATAAAGTTTACTCCTAACTATGACCTAATCATTAAAACATTTGATAGTATTTCCCCAAAGAGAATATTTTGAACTTGATTCATTTTCTTTTATTCTTGTGTTTCTTTTCATTACATTTTATCTTTGTAATTTAAAAATTACATATAATATAACAATATCTAGATAGCTAAATTTTCTCTTAAAAACCAGATATTTTCTGTTCATATAGTAGTGAAAGAACCTCTAAACTTCTCACTGCCAATTGAAATTTAACTAAACTCTAGTAGGCCTTAAATAATTAGCGGGTGAAACGAAGTGTTAACCGCACTACCTTTACTGAATACCATATGCTACGAGTAAGGCCTGCTCATCATATTATGCTTCCTTGTGTTTCATTAACTCTTAAAAATGCATTAAACCCTGCAGTGAAGAAGAAATTACTGTATAAAATAAACATATCTGACACATTTGTACGTATCCAATCATTTGAGTCACGCAGATTAACGCTGATGCATGTAAATATATTTTTTGTATCACTTCAAGGATTATTTCAAGGTTGCCAAGTAATCCAAAAATATTTCAAACATCTCTAAAGTCCGTGTTTATAGTGATACTCACTCTTGTTAAATTATCCACACATTGTTTTCCTAGTGTTTGAAAAAACGTTTTGCTAACATGAAAGAAATGTTCAAAGATTTGTTCCTTCTGTATAAAGGTGTGAAAATCTTAAATATCTAAAATATCCGATATTACTGAATCGTGTATGTAAAGCTTGTTCAATCATACTTTTAAGGGTTATTAATGAAGCTCCTTTTTCGTCAGTTTCCTAACGTACTCCAATCGCTACAATCGAAAGCGCCAGAATTAAACAAACGTTCAATAAAGTTCTTAAAAACTTTACGAAAAGGATAATGTTCATATGGAAATATATTCTAAATTCAATTCAGAAACTAAAATCTTTATTATTATTATTATTCCACAACATTCAAATTTAAAAATCAAAACTTTTATTTCTCTTTCTAATTCTGTATATTTACGGCGCCTAGTAAGTTCAAATTTAATTAAAGAAAACACATCTATATATCTATTTAAAATTTATACCAGTATAAACAGCAAGTAATAATAATTATTTATCGAAAATAATGTTCTAAAACAGGGAATCCTGATCAGTCGTATCCTTTTTGGAAGCAGATTTTTGAATGGACAAAGATTTGACACTGAAAATAATTAGGTACATTCAGATAGTCGATACGTACACTGGTATAAAAAAATGTAATTTCAATAGCACAATCAATATGTAAACTGGCATAATCAATTATTACTACACTTTAATAATCAATAAGTACAATGACATAAACAATATGAACAATAGCATAATCTACATATACACTGAAATGGTAAATAAGTACTCCTTTATAATCAATAAGTACACTGGCATAAAAATAAGTTCAATGGCACAATCTATATGTACACTGGCATAATCAATTATTACTACACTTTAATAATCAATAAGTACAGTGGCATAAATAATAGGTACAATGGCATCATCAACATATACACTGGATTTATCAATAAGTACTCCTTTATAATCAATAGGTACATTGGCATAACACAATAAGTTCAATGGCACAATCATTACTTATACTGGCAAAATCAGTTATTACTACAGTTTAATAATCAATAAATACAATGACCTAAACAATTAGTACAATGGCATTAATCAACGTATACACTGGAATGATCAATAAGTACACCTTTATAATCAATAAGTACAATGACATAAACAATAGGTACGATGGCATAATCAACATATACACTGGAATGATCAATAAGTAATCCTTTATAATCAATAGGTACATTGGCATAACACAATAAGTTCAATAACACAATTAATATTTAAACTGGCAAAATCAGTTATTACTACACTTTAATAATCAACAAATACAATGACCTAAACAATTAGTACAATGGCATTAATCAACGTATACACTGGAATGATCAATAAGTACACCTTTAAAATCAATAAGTACAATGACATAAACAATAGGTACGATGGCATAATCAACATATACACTGGAATGATCAATAAGTAATCCTTTATAATCAATAGGTACACTGAAATAACACAATAAGTTCAATGGCACAATCAATATGTGCACTGGCATAATCAATTATTACTACACTTTAATAATCAATAAGTACAGTGACATAAATAATAGGTACAATGGCATCATCAACATATACACTGGAATGATCAATAAGTGCTATTTTATAATCAATAGGTACATTGGCATAACACAATAAGTTCAATAGCACAATCAATATTTACACTGGCAAAATCAGTTATTACTACACTTTAATAATCAACAAATACAATGACCTAAACAATTGGTACAATGGCATTAATCAACGTATACACTGGAATGATCAATAAGTACACTTTTATAATCAATAAGTACAATGACATAAACAATAGGTACGATGGCATAATCAACATATACACTGGAATGATCAGTAAGTACACCTTTATAATCAATAAGTACAATGACATAAACAATAGGTACGATGGCATAATCAACATATACACTGGAATGATCAATAAGTAATCCTTTATAATCAATAGGTACACTGAAATAACACAATAAGTTCAATAGCACAATAAATATGTACACTGGCATAATCAATTATAACTACATTTTAATAATCAATAAGTTCAGTTACATAATCAATATATTCATTGGAGTGGTTAATAAGAACACTTTAATAATTAGTTTTTACACTAACTACCTAATTTATATGTACACTGGCATAATCAATTAGTACACAGCCATTATGAGTAGGAACAAGGCAAAATCTATATCCAAAGTAAAGTAAACAATAAGTAAACTGGTTTAATCTAAAGGTACCCTGGCGTAATCTATAGGTACACAGATATAATCAATAAGTCTGCTTTCATAAATAATTAGTTCTAACATAATGAATACATATAGTATCCGTGGGGACTATTGGCAGTATCAATTAGAACTACCGGAACTGTCCGTAAGAACGTTTCTAAGCATTCGTAGGATATATTGGGAGTATCTGTGAGAGTTATTGGGAGTATCCGTGGGGCCTATTGGGAGTATCAATGGGAACTATCCGTAAGAGCGATACTAAGCATTCGTGGGATATATTGGGAGTATCTGTGAGAGTTATTGGGAGTAACCGTGGGGACTATTGGCAGTATCAATTAGAACTATCGAAACTGTCCGTAAGAACGTTTCTAAGCATTCGTGGGATATATTGGGAGTATCTGTGAGAGTTATTGGGAGTATGCGTGGGGCCATTGGGAGTATCAATGGGAACTATCGGAACTATCCGTAAGAGCATTTGGAAGCTCTTAACTATGGGGAGTATCCGTGAGAATTATTGGGAGTATTCATGGGCACTATCGGGAGTATCAGTCACTGAGAAAACTGGTCCACTTCAATGATATTGCTATCTTTATTTCTTTCAATAATTAGTTATTTAGGCGTCCCAAGATATAGTTTTAAGTGTTAAAAATATTAAATATAAGTTTTATTAATTAATTTACAAATTTATCCTATCTATTCAATTGTAACGAAATTTTTCCGAACAATTTTTTCTATGAATGTCGATGGAATTATTATCTAAATAGAAAATGAACATTTAATTTGTATTTTGTATTACTAATTTATTACAAACCTATTTTGAAAATACATACCACTTTTTTATATTTATATTGGCGTGGTGACGTTTTCTGGCAGATGTCAACGATTTTTTCGCAAAACGAGTTTATGATAATTTTAAAATTAGCATTATCATTTAATTTTTGAGTATAGCTACCACTTACTGCCGTAGCCTTCGTCCACGGTCTTTCCTTTTATTATGAACTTCCACATTTTTGGTTCTAGTTTAAAATCAAAAAGTTATGTAAAATAATACAAAACTAATATACACAATTAACTGACGTTTTTAAAAGTTTTAAATTTATCATATATTTTTGGAGTCTCTGATTTTAATTATTGGATGAAGTAACTACGATGGAGTAAATTTTCCGGCACAAATCATCACGAAAACCTCCCGCTATGAAGCAATCATCCCTAATCTCAACTCAAGCGCGATGCCATTAACTACAAGAAAATATTCTCACAAGTCAGCATATTCATCATTTTCTTCTTAATATAAATTGATTGTTTAAAGGTCTATAATTTTTTTTAAAAGGATGGATATATAACAGTTGGTTACTTCTATTTCTGACTGAATGTATCTCGCATACCTCCTTTTGCTTTAGTTGGTTTTGTTAGATTTTTTTGTTTCGTAGGAGTGGTTTGTGTTAGAAGAATGGGCGGTACCAAAGTGTCTCTATCATGTTACGACCGTGTGCTGTTCAAGGTACTTGTGGATCTATATTATTCTGTGGAAGATTTGATTATTTACCTTACCTGGAAGCTCTTCCTAAACAATTTGTTTGTAGCTATAAAATGCTTTCACATATTCTGTTTTTTTAATGTTATTTCATTGTCCCAGGAATAGCATATTTATGACTGTAATAGAGTGAAAGGTTACTGCAAAACTAGCAACTCTGACTGCGAGAGACAATATTCTCTATAAATTCTCTTCCACGGATATTTTACATCTCTAATTTTTTCATGTCTAAGGCTCACCATATACCATACCATAGGGTATTACCCAGTATTGTTATTCTCTATAACTCTATAGGAATTATAACATAAAGGACTCTACACAACCAACGTGAGGTTGTAGAGTAATCTCTACTCTATAAAAATACATTGTAATTTTTAAAATTTTAAGTATGTTAAATAACTTTACCTAGAAATATGATCATATTTTCATATATTATATGCATACATTAAAACTCCTTGAAAACCCGTTAGAACGTATGAAATATTTATTTTTAGTTACAATAAAAATATTGCATACACCCAATACCCCATACACAATCAGAAATAACTAGTAATACAAGTCACCTAAATCAGTCTAGTTTCTATTCTAGATTGGGATTTTGTAATAAGATCATCTGATGATGATGAGACATGGTGGTCGAAATGTTCATAAGGGTTTTTTCTTAGGTAGCTCTAAATATTAGTTATTCTTGATGTTTTTTGTGGTATTGGTGAATTCTCCATTTTTTTTAAAATATATTGTACCACTGTGCTCATATAATTGTGTATGTTTTTAAGATTTTATTACATCATAATAAAATCTACAATTTTGTATTCTGTTTGCATAGTGTTGCCCTACACAACGTGTTTACTCAACGAGGCATTATATACATACAAACACACACACACACACACACACACACACACAAACACACACACACACACACACACCTAACACCACACACACACACACACACACACACACACACCTAACACCACACACACACACACACACACCTAACACCACACACACACACACACACACCTAACACCACACACACACACCTAACACCACACACACACACACACACACACACACACACACACACACACACACACACACACACACACACACACACACACACACACACACACACACACACACACACAGACACCTAACACCACACACACACACACACACACACACACACACACACACACACACACACACACACTATATATATATATATATATATATATATATATATATATATATATAAATGACGACTGATTTAAAATAAACTGTTCTGAATTTTTAACAAATAAATTAAAAAAGCGTTTTCTATGCTTAATAATGTCTTTTAACAATATGTACATGTCGGATGCCAAGCAACCAACTTTAACAGCAAATAAATACAAAATTTCTGGGTGCAAATACTTTTTTCTTAGATCCTACTCTCTCCTGAACACTATACTAGAAAATGATATATTAGATAACTGTGTTTGAACGTATCTATGTTAGTTGTTTTTGACCCTCAGGATGGAGTTTTACAATCGAAATATAAATCAGGATAATAATAATTGGTTGTGGTTAGAAGGCGCATGGTAATATTTATAAATAGCCAATGATGCTGTATTATATTTCTTTAAGTGAATGAAAGTAAACATTTAAGGTTCTCCTTTTAAAACTTATCTAAGTTTAATTTAAAAGATACAAAATTATCGTACAACAGATATCGATTCTTGTAACAAGTCGAGAAAAAACCGTTCACATTACAAAAAGTATTGTCAAAAGAAAATTGCTGGATGTATCCCTGGAACTTGTGAACTCACACTATATATTTTTGCATCTTCCAAGGATATAAATGAGAAAGAGAGCATACTTACTTGAGGGAGTGAATCCGAAAGGAAACGAGCATTATTAGATGGGTGTGTGAGTGAACTGCTAGTGTTCCCAGGGATGTACGGTTAGTTGATCCTGATTAGAAACGTATCTTGCTTATACAAATTGCATCAGTTCTGTCTAGGACAGATGTGAGTGAGAAAGCGTGAATGTGCGAGGGTGTGATTCCTAGAGTAACGAGAGTTACTAGATGTGTGAGTCAATTTTAAGTCATCAAGGCTAAGAGAGTATAACTGATTCAGATTGGAAATGTGTCTTTTTTCTAATGAATTTCTTATGAACTCACACTACTCAGGATATATATGAGCGAAAGGACGACAATGTATGAGGGCGTATTAGTAAGGATATCGACATGACGTAAAAGTAAGATTAGTTGACCCGTATACGGAATTTGTCATCCTTATAAAGAAAGATGTAACGTCTGTCCAGAACAGATAAACAGGATTGCGTGAATGTGTGAGGGTGTAATTTCTTGAGTAACTAGTATCCCTAAATGCGTATGAATCATTTTGAAGTCATCACGACTAAGTGAGTATAGCTGAATCAGATTCGAAATGTAAGTAATTTCTGCCCAGTAATGATACGAGAGAGTGCAAGCATGTATGAGGGAGTGGTTCTAAGTGTAACGAACATTCTAAGATGGGTGAGACTAAATTGTTTATACGGCTAAGTAAGTTTAACTGATCCTGATTTGGAGTGTCTATCTCATTCTAGAGATAGACGTAAATTCTGTTCAGAACATATATGAGCGAGAATGAATTCCTGAGGTTGTGATTCCTTGGCCAACTAGCATTTCTAGATGTGTATGAGTCTCATTCGCATCTCTCCCTCTCTCTCTCCTCTCTATCTATCTATCTATCTATCTATCTCTTTCTTTCTCCCTCTTTTCTCTTAACGTCAAATATCTGTTTAACTGTTGCTACGTATCTGTTCTACTCGTTACAGGATTTCAATGCCTACTTTAATTGCATATAACCATGTTTAGTAGTGTCTTTGTCATCACAAACACAGAATCTCTTCTGTTCAGGTACTAGTGTGAAACTAGCATTGCTCTCTTATTCAAAGTATTTACTCAGTGCAACAGTAAAATATAGATAACTAGACGAGAGACCTATTTCATTACTAATAATCTATGGCCTCTATTGTGGAACAAGGTTTCTTCTTACATAGTATGAGCATTAGACAAATATAATTACGTAAATTTTAAAACACATTTGAGTGAAAACGATAAAAATTAAATGAAAAATTAAAGAATCATCTCAAAATGTCTAATAACAATTTTTTGCTACACAGAGACCACGAAAATGAAAACTATTTAATTAATAAAAATACTTTTTGTATGTGAGCAAATTATAAACTATCTAATATCACAGTGTTAACTTGGTGCAATCAATCGGTTAAATAGGGCCGGTTGCGACAGACAAAAGGGACGTAAGTAATTCTCTTTAACATACATATTTTGCGTGGATAGTATAAGAAGTGAAATTATTTTTTTTAATGTTTATTTTTACCTTAAAAGGTTGATATGAAGCTTAGTAAAATTAAATTTAGTATAACTAGTTTCCACAAAATACTCGACCAAAATTCCTGAAGTCAAAATAATCAAAATATTTCCAATGGAGCATAATGCAATCTGTATAACTACTTTCGAAGAAAAAGGTTGGGACTCTGCTTAGTTTTCTCTCAACCATAAATATTATTTTAAAAACTGAAGTAAAGGTTTTCTAAAATATTTTTTTTAAAAACAATTGTGCAAAGTTTGAATTTGATAACTGTAGCCCCTAAAAGATGCAATAAAACAGAATCGTATTTTTGTAAGAATAAACACGCAATTAGAAAATTTAACAATATAAGAATAATATTTATAAATTACGTGATGATTGTTAAAGATCAATAACTTTATGTAACGTCTTATAAAACAACACTATTTATTTAAATACTTGAGTTTAAATTTGTTTGCCTAACTGAAGAGAAAAATTATAAGCGTGCACAAATATTTCAAATAATAATTACTACTAACACACCAGCCACATAAGAAGGCAAAGGTTACAAAAAACTCAATAAAACCCTACACAATAGAGGACGACTAATAAACGTATTGTTGAACCAGCCACAAGCATTACCTTACCTCTGAAAGTAAATCCTCCTCCCGGCTTTGCCCTCTAACCTACACGACAAATAAACCAGTAAAAGGAACATGGCCGGTGAACACATTTATACAACTGAAATATGAATGAAACCTTATAACTTTAATTTTCACTTAATCTGCTCTTTTCAAAGGTTTTTAATTCAATTTCACCCTTTTCTAACGTGAACACGAGTTTAACATAACATATATTTATGTTGTTGTCAGTAAGAATTTTCAGTAACTAGACTGTCTGAGACTTTAAACCTTGCATGCAAACAAAATATTGCTATAATCATGAATACTTACTGACATTATGTAATATGTTTTTAAACCTGTCATAAATTAGTTCTATGATTTCGTTAAGAACACAAACACAATCATACATTTAAACGATTGTGTCTGTACCTTACATTACGTATATAGATTTTTAAACTTGAGGCTACTACAAAATAAGGTACTTTATAAATATTCAGTTTTTAATTGGCTTTTCAGATCAATACATATAAAACAATAAAAATCATATCTCAATCTTTTTCAATTATCATGATTATCACCATTAACAGTGAAACATAAATATATTGTGAGTATAAATACTGATGACAACAATCCAGTTGTCGAAACTTATCTGACGAACTTGAATTAATCGTGAGTGAAAGGTTTATATTCTTATTTGTGTTATTGTAAGCCAACTTACAATATTTGCAATACAAACTAACACTATTTTACTGCTACACCTCCATTGCTACGTCGAATATCAGAAGGAACTTGATATGGGTATAACTTTGTGGGGTATAAGTGATTCTAGTACAGTAACCAAAACTGGCTGTTTTGAAACCGCCTACAATGTTACGTACTGGAGCGGGATTGTTGACTGGATCAGGACGAGTGATTCATATATAATTTTATTTAGCTCCAATGATTTCAGATTGTGAGATAAATAGTTAAAGATTAGATTCACGACTAGGTGTAGCACATACACTAGATAGATTGCTGTCATTAGGTGGGGGGACGACATTTAATGAAGAGTAGACGTTAGGTGGAAGATCGCCGTAAGAAGGAACGACAGTAGGGGAAGAATCAGTGTTACGTGGAATGCCGAAGACACGAGGAGGTTCAGCGCTACGCGGAGAATCACATGGTGTAAATCCTCTACGGCGTTTTTTATACCTGCTTGGTCGATAATCAATAACACTATCTGATTATTTACTCGTCGCTGTGGTTCCAACTCCTAAACGAAAGTCATGTCTGCATCTGTATAGTACCCGAGTCTGTATAAGTGGCCTGATGTTCTTCCAGTTCATCTTCACTTTCACTATCATTTGGACACCTATTTGAGATAGAAGCACCTTCACAAAACTTCTCATTACTAGAATATTCAAAATGTTTTCTTACTATAGTGTCTATACGATCTTCTTCGTCAGCCATTTTCTCGTCAATTATAAATCCATCTTAACATACTCAGTAACGCAAACCACCTCAAATAAATAGTAACAAAATTTAAGCCTATGTGAGTATATTACTAAAAAATGTGACGAGAACGCAAACATAAAAAAATCACATGATCACTTATGTATCGTCAAAATGACGACGTGAGCTCTGTTTCACTAAGACGAAAAAGAACTTTAGTGGCGAAACTGTGCATCTGACATCGGCTGTTGTAGGTAAGAAGGTACTGAGAAGATGGATGCGAGTGAACTTCTCAATTATCAGGTATAGCAATTTGTGAAACGGAGCGTCGTCATTTTGATGAGGTATATGTAATATAGGGTTAATGAAGAAAATCAACAATAGCCTGACTTTCTAAAGGAAAAATGTCTCATAGAACCACGAGATTATTCCATAATTTTGTATTTTTAAATTTAATATCTAATAATAAATTAATTTAAAATAAAAATTTGTTAAAGAGATTTTTTAACCGGTTCGTTACAAATACGAGTTAAACTAACTTGTACAAATAAAAGATCTTTCCAGATATATATACACCTTTACACTTGTTTCTCATTGACTGTATTTACAACTTCATCTTCACTTTTGTTAAATTATCAACAGGCGTGCAAGGTAACCGCGAAATTCAAAACTTATAATTTAGTAAAGGAATGAAATATTAGAATGAATATATTCCTAAATGCGTATCTGGTACAAGATAAAGCTTTAAAATTAAACCTTGTGAGGAAAGGTTGCTGTGTCGTTTGAGGAAATTGGAAATTTCCTTTCTTTTGAGACGGTTGGTAGTGTATTGCAAAGGAAGGAGACCTTCGATTGAAGTAAAAGCTTGGTATTCGAATAAGCAGCCTGTCATTTACATCTTGGTAATGGAAAATATTTTATTGGAAATCAATTGCTTTATGCATTAATTAAAAATTCAATATTCCTAACATATATTCAAAACATATTATTATATTTTTATTATAATGTATTACTATTTCATTTTATACTTACATCTCGCGATTTATTGTAACGGCTTGTGGAAACCTTATATTTCAACCAATATCTCTGTAAATATTTATAATTATTATACAATTCAAAGTTTCTTTAATATTTATTTTTAAGTAACTATTTCAATTTCCTTTCCGAATGCTGCTCTAATATTAACATTATTTTACTGCCTAAAATAATGTTGCATATTTATCGCCTCTTTTGAGAAAAAAATTTATTATTTCAATATTCAAAATAAATCTTTGATTCAATTCAATGATTAATAAATAACTCATTACCACAACTTGAAATTTAAAGACAACAAAATATACGCTTTAAAATCATATCATATTTCCATTTATTCCCATATCAAACAACTTTCAATTTAAATTATAGCAGTTTACTCTCCTACACGTTTCTCCTACATACTCGCATTTAAACCTTTCCTGGATTTTAAATAATTTTTGGAATTTTTTTTACATATCTACTAAAGGGTTTTCAATATAAATTGTGAAATACTGAACCTCGCTTACATTCAAAAAATAAATTTTAGAAAAATCCGAAGTTTTTGTGAACAGAATTTTTATATAAGTATACAATTATATCAATGCCTATTTTGAAATATTCACCATTACACTATTTAAATTTACTAGTTGTTAAAATTGACTCTTTGTCTACCAACACTACTCGAACGGGTTTTAGATTATTCCCCTTGCTAATATTGCCTCACAATCCATTCACTAAGATCTGTGAACTCACTTACTCCCTGTAAGGCAAATATTTTCTTTAAACACTAATAATTTGCCTCTGAGTATATTGTTTCACAATATTATTTGTCCTTACAAGTTTTACTCTTAATTAAAAAATTTAAGCCTGTACCTATTGTTTTATAGTCTATTGATATATCTTACAATGTACATGATACCCGTTTTGGAATTCAAATCCCATTCTTTGAGATTCCAATAGCTTTATTTTTAATATTCGGCCCATACTTGAATTTAAAGTTACATAGCTAGTACGTTGACAAACAATGGCATTAATGTTCCTGTTACACTTAAAATTTTCTATTCCTAAAATGTATCTAAACCCAATATGAATAAAATACTTACAAAAGTCTTTCGTGTTTTTAAATGAGGAATGAAATTAAACTGATCCTAGGTTTTCACATGTATACACAATTTGGTCATACTGTTTAGTCTATTTATTCCTAGTCATTGAATCGTGTTGTGTTTTTGTATTTTGAGAATTTAGTCTCAGTCAATCTTGTGTTAAATGGGAATCATATACCGAGCTACACTTTTGACATATTAATTTTTGTCGTATTGTGTAAATTACATACAAAGGACACTCCCATTTCCCTTGTTATTTATTTTTCCCTTGTTATTGTTTATAATACCAAGGGATAGATACTTTTAAATTAGAAATTTACAAATTTACAAATATTTTAATTATTTAAAAAAGTTATGAAATATGACTGAATCTATTTTACATGATTCAATAACACAACCTATACGAACTTTAATTCTTCCAAAATAAAAATTTTAAAATTATTGCATGTTAGTTAAACATTACGTTTAAAATCCAATAACAGTTTTCTGTTACAATTTATGACTTATTCATTAACCAGCTTGTAGTAAATGCTATATCAAGTTTAAATTATTATTTATCTGACAATTTTACTTCTGTTTTGAATCATTTTAGTTTGATACATTTTAAAGCAGAATAGTTTCCTTAGGTATAATACTCTCTTGCCTATTTGTACCTTTAAACAGAAATAGGCAACATTCACGAAAACAATCCTCTATCTTACCAAATTAAATAGGACGACTTTGGAGTGTTCAAACAAGAATTTCCTGTCCCTACACTACACTTAATCTTTCTTAAAACGGGTTTATACAATGCAGCTTCCCTATATCATCTTCCCCCTTCTTCAAACTACGAATTCATTTTCATATTAACTAAGCATTACTATAATAATTCTAATGGCATGTTTTAATATAACTAGAATGACTACCCCTTTTCAGGTGACAATAAAAAAGAAACTTTCATTCTATACCATAAATTTGTAACTAATTCAATTTTCTAATTTTATTCTGAACTTAATAATTCAATTTTAGACCAGAAGAGTGGCGCATGTTAGGTAACACTATTTTATTTTAAAGAATTAGATGTTAAATATTGCAGTTACTGTTTACATAGTTCATGGAAGACCTGCTAAGTCACGTGCGTTCTAAAATTGATTTTTATAAGTGGTACATTCAATAAAAAGGCTGTAAATAGTTTCAAGTACAATACAGATTAAATTTACTGACCATAAGTTACAACCGAAGAAAAATACAAGTTATGAAACTTACACTGATTTTAATTATAGTTTTTAATTTCGTTTAAGTTGTTATATTTTAGAACAATTTTTAATAATCAAGAATTTAAGGTTTATATATTAGATCTCCACAACTAGATTGCTTTATATATATATATATATATATATATATATATATATATATATAAAGGCAAAATAGAACAAATGAATCTATTAATTGAAACAGTTTAAAAGTTTTTGCGTAATGTGGATTCATCAATCACTTGCCACGTTTATTTAGATTTTGAAAGTTGCATAATTTCACCGTCCCTACCTTCTTTTTAAAAGTTAAATTTTGACATCAGAATAAAAAATATACATTAAACACTCATAACTTAGTTAAACTGAAACTTATGTTGTACAATGTGGCTCCTGGATGAAGCTTGCATCTCTTCGGTTTGGATCTGCTAAATGTGCTGATGGGACGTTAATGAGGTAAATAACCAGACATATAACAGAGAATGAGAAAAAATGTGTAACTCAAGTTCAAAGTAAAATGTAAACTAAATTAACCTTTTAAATGAAACAAAAAACAGAATTCTACGCTCCCACTTCATGCAGCTGCTTCTGCATTGGTGGGCCACGAAAGAAAAATGGCACTTAGAGTAGAAAAGACCACAGACCTACTCGGTCAGCTGTGGCTTTACATTTCTCGATTTAATATAACGGCTTTTGGGAATAGTATATCTCAATCAATATTTCTGAACGCATTTATCTATACAAATATACAATTCACAACTTTGTTTATTTATTTTGAAATAACTATTTCAATTTGCTAACTGAATGCTGCTATAATATTAACATTTTTTAACTGGATAAAATATTGTTACAATATTAATAATTACAGAAATAATCTGGACAATATTTATTGTTATAGAATAATAATGAATAAGCATTGTTTAGATTTATTGTAATTTCCATATAATTACTCTTCGGGAGTTTGATAAAATCAGAACATGGAATATAGTTTTAAATGGAAATGAGTAGTTTATCTTACTTAAATAATAAATTCTTTCTGCAAATAATGTTTGGACAATTTATTTATGCGAGGACTAACAGTGACAAAACCATTACCCTCTGTATTAAGATAAAAAAGCAACTCACTTTCCTCTTGTAAATATAGCAGTGGTTTTATCCTTAGTGCCCCCTAAATACATTAGGAGCAATCTAGGAAACGTGTACGCTACTGTAATTTACCTCAATGCTTTCAAGCATCACACAAAATACTACAAATCTACGAAATACCCGTTAACCCCAAAGACAGAGATACAATTACCAATAAAATGGAGTCATTGTTTGAAAATTTCTTTCAGACCTAACAGGACATATTTTTATTAGTTTTGTAACATAATGTTACCTCCCTTCTCTTTTAGTGGAGGACCATAAATACTAGGAATATACTGTTTTATAGCATTAAAACGTAATATACTCGTATATATATATATATATATATATATATATATATATATATATATATATATATATATATATATATAGTGAAATTTCAATATTTATAAAATAAGTTTAGAGTTTAAATTTTTGTTAAAAGAAAAATTCAGTATATTTTACCAAATACCAAATGGAGTAGATCTTTTGCTAATAAATGGAAAATCAACAACACATTTTTTCATTAAATAATAGGTTACTAAAACATTACATGAAAGAGCAAAATAAATTCAAGCCGTGGTAGTTGACCATTTTTATTTGTAATTAGAACTGTTATTTTTCATTTTTCAAATATTAAATAATGGGTTTTCCTGTTTGTTGTTGAAGGTCTTCTTCATATGGGAATTCTATTTATGTAAATTGTTTACGACTTGAAAATTATAAGAAAAATATTTAAAAAAAAGTTACTTCTAACACTAACTTCTTATTAAGTAGTAAATAAATCAAATAAATGAGAGGGTGCTATTATTGCCAGTTAAAAGTTTTGAAACTATCCGATTGAAATATATAAGTTGTTATATCTTTGAATATATTTATAACTGTAACATATAGGCTATGTTTGTTTGGTTAATTTACACAAGTAGACATTATCTTGGTTTTAATGTACACGGGTTTTTCGAGAGATATGTCACGTTGACTAACCCTCATTGGAATTACAATGGGACGCATTTCCAGAAACAGACGCCTTCATTTAAAAAAATGTCCGATCGTTAGTAGAACCAAGCATTCACTTATCATTATCTGTCGAAGTGTACAAGAATAAACTAGTAGCCCATGTTAAGAATGGAATCAAATATTGATAGATGTATCTAATTTCCACAGTAAAGATAAATTTACGGAAGTAGCCTCTTTCACACATGGTCGTTAGTTTTAATAACAATGCTGGGTTTTATGAAAATATATTACGTAACATGCCTATTTTACACGTGATACAGGGTAACGCTTGAGAAAAGCTTTCTTAACTATCTGAAAACTATTGCATCTCTGGTTATAACCAGCGAGTTAAAATATTAATTAGGCTAAGTGGTATTTTAGTAGAGTTGTTATTTCTGTAAATGAACGGCAATACCTTGTAAGATATTCAATATAATTGAATTGAATAAGAATCATCTCCAAAAGTAAATTATTTGGCGTCATTATAATAATGAAAAAGCTAACCTGTAGTTTTGCAGTACAAGGGATGCTTTCCATTTACATTTTTGTAAGAAATATATGTATAAAATGTAAGGACTATTTTACATAATAATATTAATAAATATTATAATAGCAATAGCGATTTTAATGTACTATTTGAAAATGGTGAGATTATAAATTTATTTAATGGGTTTTTTTAACATTTTAACAAATTTTTCTACTTTTTTATTTCTGGAAAAAGCGTTGGATTAATCTATTATGACCACACTTATCGATTTTTTCCCTGTAGGTTGGTTGCTTGGAAACGTTGTTTAGCTAGGCAACAACAATTTTAAATGAAATATTCTATAAATGTTTTTGTTTTGTGATTTAGTAAATTGTTATAACTTTCTAATTTATTTAGTTGTGGTTGTATTTCTCTCTAGTCTCAGGTTGGAATCCCTTAAATGATCTAATTAAATTACATGTCAATTTTAAAAGAGTTTATAATAAAGTTTTAACATTCATTTACCTCTACATATATTCTAGTTTCAAATATTATATTCTTTTTGTTTTTTATTTATTATCTATCGCTAAATATATATTTATGCATTATTAAGCACATATGTCTTTATTTCATAATATATTTCGTTTTCAATTGTTACTTTGAATACGTTGTACATAACAGCGGAGATTTAAAGAGGTTTTTTTAATTATGCCGATAAAAAACAAAAATAAATATTCACCACAATCATTGTGACCGAACGGCTATTTGGGACACATCCATGATTACTGTGCAAGACCTGGCATGAATTATGTATACTGCACGTGGCACACAGAGTTGTGTGAAGGTGGGATATTTACTTCACTTGAAGGTATTAAAGGGCTCTCCTTTTCCAAAATACTCTTTGATTTACTATATTACTGTTGTTTATTTTGCTCCACCCCTTATACACTTGTCTCGTTTAATTGAATGTTGCACAACTCCTCCCATCCTAAACCAACACGGCAAAATTTCTGCAGAAGTGAAGATTCAATTACTTTCTTTTGTTTTCGGTTACAAAAACTGGTAAACCTATCCAAATATTAGAACATTTAATGAGATGATAGTGTTGACATATTTACAATTTACATATGCTTATTTGACACTTTCATATATACATTGTAAGCAATAAAATAATATTACTTGATTATAGTATTTGTTTAAAACTTCTAATTAATTGACACTTTTCTAATGATGCCTTTATTATCAACCGACGAACAAGTTCAAAGCGTTAGTAATTAATTTTCTAATGAAGTATAGGATTAAAGTAGAATAATATAGACAGTGATCATTAAAATATTCACTTGTTTTCGTGTTTGCCAGTTGTTTTAATTAGGTAAATGTTGAAATATATATATATATATATATATATATATGAAAATACCCACCATCGAAAATAAATACTCCTGTATCGTTTATAATAATATATTATTAAATAGAAGTAATAGTTACATAGTTTCCTGAAGAAAATATTTAGCATTGGCCAATATTATATTTTCCTGTTTTAATATTTAAACTTTATCGCTATTCTTTAACGACATTATTTGACCTCAGTAAGTAAAATATTATACCTTTTTCAATTTAGCTAAGTTATTATAAAGGGACATAAGTATGTCAAGACTTTTGTAATTATTCTTAGAATGAATATTGTTCAAACTTCAAACTAGAGTTTGGTGAATACTGAATAATATGTTCACACAAATTTATTGATAAAGAGTAAACGGTTATTCCTAATATTTCATGACCCAAAAGTCAAATTACACGACAGAAGAATTACACTAAAAACATTGATTTGCAATTGCATGCACGACTTTTGTTAAAAACTTTGACTGAAATGTTAAATCAGGCTTAAAAAAATAGCCTGAGAAAATCTCTTTTGAGTTAAGATACGTTTATTAGGTAAATTGTAATTGCCATGAATCATTTAATTTTCAAGAAACAATTCAGTGTGTGCTGAAATATTTCTAATATTAACCCGTATTGAATGTGTTACAACTTATAGTCATTATGTAGGACAACTTACAAAATAAATACAACCTACTCGTGATCGTCAATGTAGTGAAGGCATTCGATCATGGAACATTTTTCTAATTTATTTCCGTTAAGAGAAATTTCTTTTCAAGACACGTTTGTTACAGTACGCAACTTAAACAAGAGGGCACGCCGGGGAGTGGACGTTAGATGGCGAATATTTATGACGTACCTAGCACGGAATAAAATATTTGTTGGTCTTTCAAAACGATTGATTTAGAAAAATGAATTTTCGAAGCTTTCAAGACTGGCATTGGGAAGAGGGTGAGTGATCCCTATAAGAATCCAACTGATGCTATCAACAACTGGCAACTGTAGACAGTTTTATTCAAATTAAAATTTAAAACATTTAATATTGTTTTAACTTACCAAGTTTTTAAATTTTACAAATTGTTTGAAATGTAATTTAAAATAATCAAATGTTTAACATCTAATTACTTTAATTTCCCTCTATATTTTAAACTAAAATATTTTCTAAAATTATCTTGTTTTTGTTTTTATTTTAAAATATGTAAAAAATGTTTTATTTGTAACTAATAAATGAAATCATCAATAACATTTATGTAGAAATTAATGTTTCAACTCATTAATAATTTATATATCTATTGAGAAGGGATTTTACGTTGAA